>JAZKJV010000804.1:0-134048 GCA_037367405.1 Ottelia alismoides
ATAATGTTTCTTGGACCCTCTTAAGGAGCTCTACAGCTTCAGATGTCAAGAACCCAAAGGTATCAAACCCAAAAAGGGATGAAGACATGTTGATTGTCAATAACAAGCCTTCTCATGTTTAGGCAACATTTGGCTGAGGCAGCTTTCTGTGCAGCGTATCCCGCAGTAAAATCACTTTTTATCAGACCAACTAATGCAGACACTCCAGTTAGACCAACACATGCATGTTTTCCTCCAACCCAACCAAAAATTAAAACATCCGCTGGTTTGAGTGTGGATCTCCCTTCATGTGGATCAGACAAAAAAGTCATAGGTGCTTCTTTCTTTGACGCAACCCCAGCCTTCTTGAGAACATCATAGAGGACATCTCTAACAAGATCATGTCTATATTTAAAACCCAGGAGTTCACGACAATGAACGGCATGCTCTCCAAAGGAGTCTAGGCAAGATTTGTGACATACTGGGCATGCCTCATTTGCTGGGAATAGAGGAATCATAAGGCGATATCTGAGAATAGTACAATACTCAATATGTGACATATGCATTCCAAGACCATCAATAGGAATAGCTAGAAGAAAATCTTGAGCATGGTCAGATTGCAAACACCGAAAAATGCCTTTTGTCTAGCCGTCATGTCAAATTCAACCTCAATTTCTTTGACAATTTTGCTAAAAGGGAACTCGCCAAAGCATTCTGGGCTTTAGGGGGACGGTATCCTTGTTAGCAAAACATGTAAGATCTAAGGATGGGAGTTTGACACGTAAACCTCTCCAAGGCATCCAAAAAAACAGAATCAATATCACATATCCCACTGTTTCGTAAAATGTGATCTTGAAGCACCCAAGATTGAGCTCTAGAGGCCGCAAAAGCATATGAAGAAGCCTCAATAGCGGAGTGCAGTCCTAAGCCTTCGAGCTTGATTGGTAAGGATGCCACCCGCCATTTGTATTTCGACAATGAAAGATAAGTGAAAGTTATTTGTATTTCGACAGCAGAAGATATATATGATGAATGGATAGAGGGCCAAACCTTATCTCATATATTGACTTCGTTAGTAAAACATTGACCATCTATCGAGGTATCGCAAATTCGAGGGATAATGTGAGATAAGATTCAATTTCAAATATAATGACTGTTTAAAACGACAACAAGTTGTCGGGAATAGGTAGTTTTCAAATAAATTGAATCTGGCAGATCACATTAATTAAAAAAGTGAGAGGTTAAGAAGTCAATTTCATCTCGTATAGGTGCTTTTCAAAGGAGATGTTTTTACACTCTGCGCCCTTACAAGTTTCTGCAAATACATTTATGTTTCTACCATTTTTGCAATATCGCATGTGCCCGTTTATTTTTTTACAATATTCAAAGCACTACCCTTCTATAACTTTTCCAATTACCTATACGATCTTTGAAAGAACCTAATTCCTCCCTCAATCTCATAAACTTGGTCCGTCTTATCCCACAAATCTTGTCGTTACTTTTACTTTAACTTTGAGTCAAATAACATGAGTTAATCTAACTACAAGTGCATTGGATGGTGGATCTTCCACCTCCTATATCCTTCCTCATGTTCTTCTTCCTACATTTGGGTTCTTTTTCTTCCTCTATTTTTTCTCTCTTCACCACATCTCCATCCGTCCACCAAATCACAATTTTTTTTCTATTTTCATAGATGAACCATATCTTCCGATCAGGAAAATAATTTTTAAATTTTTTGACAAAGAATTCTTGAATCGATTAATCAAGTATTTATTGCTGCTAAATAAATACATTGCAGGAGAGGAGGAGGATGCCGAGGGTGAGGGGACAGGGGCTTCGCAGGCGAGGCAGGGGAGAAAGGGAGCAGGGGGTGAGAAACAAAGAGGCGATGGAGGGGGTGGCAGCAGAGCAACAAGGGGATGAGGTGGAGGCAGTGGAGGGCATGGGAGGCAGAGGCTCTTGCTGTGGGTAGAGGTGGGGAAGAGGGGAGCGGGGGTGGAGGGGGCGGAGGCGGGGGAGGAGGGAGCATGGTGGAGGAGGTAGTACGAGGGTGGGGGGGGGGGGGGGGGGGGGGGCTGCTGCGGGAGGAGGAGGGCGAGGGCGACTTGGAGGAGGAGGGTGTGGGCAGCTTGGAGGAGGAGGAGGGTCACAGAGGGGGAGGATGAGGGCAGCAGACCTGGAGAAGGAGGGGCAAGGGCGTTCGAGGTGAAGGAGGTGGGTGGGTGTTGGGTGGGGAAAGGGAGATGAGGAGGGGTGAGGGGGAGTGGCACTAAATGTAAATTTGATAAACAAAATGGGTATGATGTAAATGAACTTAACGGAATCCTGTTAGTTTTAACGGGTAAATGGATGTGGTTAACCACAAGGTCTGTGGAGTAAGGGTTAGCAAGTTTACGGGATTGAGGGGAAAATTAGTTTGTTTCAAAGATCGTAAAGGTAATTGGAAAAGTTTATTAGAGTTTGCCGGGTGAAATCCCTTAAGTTTTTTATAGAAGCTCGAAGGAGCACAAGCGTAAAATTCACTTCAATTAACAAGTTGAATCCGACTAAATTGGGGCAATTTTAACCAAAAGAGAATGGATGTCGGAATATTATTGACTTAATAATTCCAATATCTCTCGACTAGCGAAAAGATTGCCGAAACTTTATGTTTAATCGTCTCCTTTTAACCCTAATTGGGTAGACCTTCTAATGTCACATATCCGGGGAGTGTCTCTTAACAAACAATCACATTGTTACCTAACAATGATCACAAAAAAACTACATGATATATCATAAAATACAAAAAATATGGAAAATTAAAGGTTCCATTTAACTAGAAAATGTCCATAAAATTAAGATATATTCAATTTTTCGTTATTACATTATCTTGAGTTGAAAAGGACATAGACAAAAGGTAAACTACTAAACTAAGGTCGTCAACCTTAGTAATGATCCTCTCACGTAGTATTTAATAATCCAATCCCAGTCTCATGCTAGACAACACCTATCGGATTTCCAAGATAGGTAACTTGTAAGTTAAAGGACCTAGCAATGTTCATAATAATTATGTGATATAAATCAATTAAGAAGTAAGGCAAAACGGTAGTAACTAGATCCAGACCTGTTTTAGGATAATGTGAGGAGCGCGTTATATGCAAAGCAGTGGAATCAATTGGACAGAAACTACAATTAATGTAGTAGTAGGAGGAGTAAGGAAACAAACTACAATTAATGTAGTAGTAGGAGGAGTAAGGAAACAGTGCACTGAGCATCGCGGTTGCGAGGTGGTGGAATCGATGGTGTAGTACGTACAACTGGCTATTGTGTCACAGCTCGATGGTCCAGGCTCGAGCTCGGCTCGATAAGGGCTCGTGAGCATGACTCATTAAGCTATTGAGCCAAGCCCAAGCCAGAATTTTAGACTAGATAGCTTAACATGTCGAGCCCTGCTCAGCTCGATAACTCGTTAAGAGGCTCGATAATGAATAGAGAGAAACTAGGACGATTTGAACACGGAAAAGGGCAAATTAACTCTCAAGCCCATATCGTCTGATATAAATTAGATAATTTTCTTTCTCAATACATATTTTTCAGAGACAATTATAGTAATTTACATGTTAACATTGTATTGATCAAATCCCAATTTAATCGATTTTGTAAAGATTCGAGTTTTAAATGGAAAACACCAAAGAGCACATGATTGAGTCTTGAGGTTGCACACATAGCCCAAAACCAAAACCCTAACTTGCCCCCCGCACTTGCTCCCTCCTCCGTCAACTGCACGATCATCGATGAGCGCCCCTCCTCCAGGAGATCACCACTACGATCGATCACCACGGTGCCACACTGCCACTCCTCCTCCCCACGATCACCAAGTGCACTGCCCTCTCCTCGACTCGATCTTCCACTTGCAGATAGATACTTGGCTATTGAATTGCACTTTGTTATATTTCTATAAAAGCCCAATCATTTTATGCATCCCAACTCCAAGTGGCAGAATTATAGATATGTTTTCCCTTTAATTTTGTTTACATATTTCTATATAGTGAATCAGTGATTTTGGCATGGATAAAGGAAAGTAATACAGCAATGTCAACCAATTGGGCAAAATTCGAGTTCTTTTATAAAATTCTAAAAGTCAACTCTCATTGGTTACTCTTGTATAGTATGTATGTGTTTTAATATCGGTACTTTTATTATAACTTTTTAGAAATGAAGAATAATGATAAACATTCTAGAAACATGGAGAATCAAGAATCAAAAGATCCTCTTGGAAAGGATACCACTGAAAATCAGTTACTCAGCAATAGTGATAGTGATGTTCATGATGTTACAATTGAAACGAAAAAGAGGAAAAAAGATATGAGTTTGGAGTGAAATGGTAGAGACGACAAAAGATGGAGTTCTCAAATCAAATGTATTTATTGTGGTAAAATCTTTTTTATTACTGAAGGAGGTCCTAACAGCACACACTTGATAGATACTTGAAGTATAAATGCCCCCATCAAGTTACGAACAAAGGGATAAAAGCTCTTGCAAATTAAGAATAATGCAGCAAGAGAATTCTCCATAATTGTTCCAAAATACGACCAAACGCAATTTTAAAAGATTGGTAGTTAAAATGATCATAGATAAATAATTACCATTTTCTATTGTGGAAAGACATAATTTCAGAAGGCTTATGTCATATGTATTCCCTCAATATCCTCCAAATTTTGTCAAACCGCTAGGTTGGATGCATGAATGAATTATGAAGAGTGAAAGATTGGCATAAAAAACAGTTCTCCGCCATTATCAGTAGACTTAGCTTTACTTCTGATTTCTAGACATCAAACAAAACAAGAGTTATTTGGCTTTGACAACTCACTGCATCGTTGATTCTTGAAAACTTCAAAAGAAGATCATTACATTTAGAGAAATGCATCCACCTCACACAGGGGATAGACTAGTTGATTTTATACATTACATTTTGAAGAGTGGCCTCTTGAGACAAAGGTTATATGTATTACATTGGACAATTGTAGTGAAAAATATCTTGGTGAGAAAACTAAAATATCTTTGGTGGAGTGGTGGTTTGATTTGTAATGAAACATTATTCCATGCACGATGTGATGCTCATATCTTGAATCGAATTGTTCAAGATGAATTTGGAAATAACAAACTAGCTCTTGAAAATATACAAGAAAGTAGCAAGTTTCTTAAATATTCACCAGCGAAGCTTCGAAGTTTTAGGCTTGTTGTCGATGATGAGCAGCTATGCAAGGAAGCGGAAGGATTGGTTATGATTTCCTACCCGTTGGAA
Organism: Ottelia alismoides; assembly: GCA_037367405.1. Lineage (NCBI taxonomy): Eukaryota > Viridiplantae > Streptophyta > Magnoliopsida > Alismatales > Hydrocharitaceae > Ottelia > Ottelia alismoides. Next base: position 5,264 of record JAZKJV010000804.1, read on the forward strand.
TTCAACATATGAGATGTTGAAATCAACACTTTTATTTAAAAAAGCATTCACTAATTGAAAGTTTAGGAGCCTTCTTCTACTGATCTGTTGGAACCGATTGAGTGGATAAATGCAGAAGTCATTTGTGATTTGTTAGCGATTTTTTATGATGCAACACATGTATTTTTGTGGTGTTTAGTATCCTACCTCAAACAATTTTTTGTTCTGCATTGCTAATGTAAATGAAACATTGATGAATGCAGAAGCTGGGCTAGTTATTTCCTTTTCCGGCCATGTTAGATGACATGCGTGCCAAATTCTATAATTATTGGGAGTGAGATGCTCTGAATTTGATGTGCATTGCTGCAATCCTAGATCTATGAGGGAAAACAATTCAGTTAGAATACATTTTTGATTTCTGTATAAGGATATGGACATAGAGTCACGACTTCGTAAGGTTTGTGATATATGTCATGATGTTTCAAGTTTTATGAGAAGACACATATGGATAACAGTTCGAAGGATTCTTTTCAAGATCAATTTAAGGAAAAAATAAAAGAGTTTGACTCTTAGTATTAGAGATAAACATCGTCAATTCCTTTCTTCCCTTAATAAGAATTGAGGTGCACAAGAGGATAGAATGTTGGAGCTTGACATTTAATCAAAAGAAGAATGTGTGAGGATAGTGATACATTTGATATATTGGATTGGTGGAAGGAAAATTCTAAAAAATATCTCATTCTTTCAAAAATGGAAATGGACATACTAGCAATTCCAATTACTATAGTCGCTTCAAAATCAGCTTTTAAAACTAGATGTCGTGTTATTTTTGATAATAGAAGTTGTTTCTGTGCCGACACAACTGAAAATTTGCTTTGTTGTGGAGATTGGTTCAAAAAAAGAATTCAAAGATGGACACATTTGGTGGTATATTTTCTTTTCTTACAATGTAGCATGTAGTTATGCTCTTGCATATGTATGTCATCATACTTACTACTTTGATTTTTCGTCGATATGCTGATGCAGGGGAGGATCCAGTATACATTGTAGGGGGGCCATGGCCCCTCCTTAATTCCTATATTTCACGTGCATAATGTATAAGAATTTTGATATGGCCCCTCCTTAAATGGTGAACAAGTAAAATTTGTGTAAAAAAAGATAACAAACTAACTAAATGGTATGGTGGTAAAGTAATGTGTTTATTATGTTGTTGAGTAGGGTTTGAATCCCATCATCATCATCAATTACATTTTGTTTATAAAATTTAGTTCCTCTGTAATTCGATATTAAATGGGATTGAAGCTCATTATTCTCTCATTTTTCTAGAACTCCTTACAAACAAAAAAAACTTTATTGTTTACTTTTTACCTTGGATTTTTTGTGTAAAATTTTCACTAGATAATTTAGAGGATTTTAGAAAATTTTAAATAATTACTTTTAACAGAATTTACAAATCACCATCGAAAAAAATAATTTTATTTTAAAATCTAACATACTAATAAATTTTAAAGCGCACGTTTACCTAAATTTAAAAATATCATTTGAATATATTAGATTTATCTAAAAATATCATTTCAAAATATAATATTTTCCCCATTTTTAGTATACATGTAAGTTGTATACTTGGCGCCTCCTTGATAAAATTTCTGGTTCCGCATGTGTGCTGACGTCATTGGAAAGGAAACAAAATGTAGTTTCCAAAAATATTGATGACTTGTCAATGGTATGTAATATGTAATGTATAATGTATCATGTATGCTTTGTTACTTCATTTACATATAGCTCAATAATGGTCTATTCATAAATTGTTAATTTAATGCAGATAGAGATGCAAATCTCGAAAGGGGTCCCTAGAGATTATTATTTTGGAAGAGTTCAACTATAATATCACATATCAACTATTTTGAGAGTATCATTTGGATTGTATGTTGAGGCGATTTAATGAACCAAATACTTTCATTTCTTCTCATAGTTCCTATTTGTGAAATTTTAATGATGTTTATTTTTATTTGTGTTAGTTTTGTAATATTGTGAATGGTGGGTGGACTATGTGTTTTATGTAATGTCAATGTTGGGTGGACCATGTTGTAGATGGACTTCCTAGATTTATCTATATTTGTCTTAGGTTATAATTACAAATTAGTATTTTTATTGTTTATTAGCAAATGGAAAGCTATAATATATAATATTTAGCTTTTGTTATGTGACTCAGACAACGACCTTCATGTAAGGAAGATATTCTTCGAAGAAAAGGTCGTGGGTCAAGTCAAGGGAACACACTTTTGTATCGAAAAAATATCTATTTTCCATAATGACCATGACTTAGCTCAAACTCAGTCCAGGCTCGATAAGGGGCTTGGGCTCAATAAGAGGCCGGCTCGAGCCTTATCGAGCCTGAGTTGGCTCGATATGATCTCAATCAAACATTCATCTTGCATTAGGGAGCCCTCTCTTAATTGATAACTCATCCCCACCATCTCATTCTCTCTCACAAGGAGAAGACGTTGGAGTACCTCACGCTTTCATGGGTATCAGAGCAGCCAACTCGATCTCGATAGAGGCTTATCTCTCGCATCACCGTTGATTGTTGCCATTGACATCGATCACCACCTCATCCGCACGAAGCTAGCTACGAAGCTAGCCATATCACTTTCATCATTGCTCTCTCTTTTTTGTCATTAAGAGAAACCCTAAAGAGACAAAAAGTTAGGTTACTTTTTTATTGCCAGTGTTTCGTAGGCAGGAGAAACCACTGCCAAAGTCATTGCCATGTATACATGGGCCAAGTCTACAAGAATGGAGGGACAAGGGTAAACTACACGACACTACAAACTGGACAGCCTTTGGGGACGGTTATTGGGGACGTCACCCAGCAACCGTCCCCTATACTATTTTAGGGGACGGTTGTTTGCTGCCCGTCCCTCTGTAAAAGGTTTAGCGACGGTCGGTTATGACCGCCCCTTTTACATGACAATTAGGGACGGTTACATGACCGTCCCCGGAACCAGCCTTTAGGGGACGGTCATAACCGTCCCCGTTACTTCACTGTGGCCGTCACATATAATGGAAAGTAAAGGGGACGTTACAACCGTCCCATATGGTTTACTTTTATGGGACGGTTGCATAACCGTCCCTACAACCTCTGTAAATGGCGCGCTGGGGAAATATCTGTAACCATAGGGGACGGTTCACCTCGCAACTGTCCCCGATTATTATTATAAGGGACGGTTGTAACCGTCGCTTTCATAATAATCGGGGACGGTTTAGTAACCGTCCCTAAAACTACCAGAGGGGACGGTCCACTTATACCGTCGCCGATTATTAGTAAAAGGGGCGGTCAAACGACCGTCCCCGATGGTAATATACCCATCCCCGTCGAACCCATCTTCCTCATTCCTCCATTCGACCCCCATCGCCTCTAATCGACTCCGGCCTCCTCCACTGCCCTCCGGCTTCCTCCTCCACCCTCCGGCGTCCATCCTCGCACCCCTTGCCCTCCGGCCTCCGCCTCCACCCTCCGGCGTCCGCCTCTCGCCCATTGCCCTCCGACGTCCGTCCTTTGGCCTCCTCCTCGGCACTCCAGCCTCCGCCCACCGGCACCGCCCTCCACATCCTCATTTGGATGTAAGTTTTTTTTAAACTTTCTGGTAATTTATTAATATATTATGCTTGCTTTAATTTTCATAATCTTATTTTGTATGTATAGATTTGTTAAAGCATTGTTTATTGTAAAAGGATTGTTTATTGTTTATAGTTAACACGAATGTAAAAGTATTTTTATTTTCATAATCTTATTATGCTTGCTTATGATGTGAATATGAAGAATATTTTAAGGTGCATAGATGTAAATGTAAGTGTAATATATGAAAGTGCATGCATATGATGTGAATGTAAAGTTCTTTGGAATAATGGGTATAGATGTGAATGTGATGATAGTAGTGAAGGTGTACATATTTGAGTTTGAGGGTAGTATGTATAGATGCGGTGGTATGATGGATAAATCATGTTCATTTGTTATACAAACACCAAAAGGTGTAGATGTATGATGTGAATGAGAAGTTGTATGCTCTGAATGTGTAAAGGTATGATGTCAATGTGAAGTTTTATGACGTGAACGTGTAGAGGTATGATGCAAATGTGAGATATTTGTGTATAACCGATTCATTTTCCTTCGAGCCTACGTGTCGCAGCCTGCCCTGCCAAGCGCTGCTCCCTGAACCCGATTTGTCGGGAGGAGGAGGGGTAGACCGAGACCGGACTCTCTGGATCGAAGGCCAAGTGTGCCACATGATATTTAGTAGAATATTTGTTCATTAAGTAGATATTTGTGTATAGTCATTCATTTTCCTTCGAGCCTACGTGCCGCAGCCTGCCCTGCCAAGCGTTGCTCCTGAACCCGATTTGTCGGAGGAGGAGGGGTAGACCGAGACCGACTCTCTAGATCGAAGGTCCAAGTGTGCCACATAATATTTAGTAGAATATTTGTTCATTAAGTAGAATATTTGTGTATAGCTGATTCATTTTCCTTCGAGCCTGCGTGTCGCAGCCTGCCCTGCCAAGCGCTGATCCTGAACCCGATTGTCGGGAGGAGGAGGGGTAGACCGAGACCGGACTCTCTGGATCGAAGGCCAAGTGTGCCACATAATATTTAGTAGAATATTTGTTCATTATGTATAATATTTGTGTATATCTGATTCATTTTCCTTCGATCCTACGTGACGCAGCCTGCCCTGCCAAGCGCTGCTCCTGAACCCGATTGTCGGGAGGAGTAGGGGTAGACCGAGACCGGACTCTCTGGATCAAAGGCCAAGTGTGCCACATAATATTTAGTTAGGTTGTAAAACCTGTTAGCTACCCTAGTTAATAATGATGTCATGTTGTTGTTATGAACATTACCAAACATTTTTGAAATTAACTTTGGATCTTACCTTTAGGCAATGGACAAAAGTTGGATGAACAAAAGATTCAATGACTATCGGACGTATAATAAAGGAGTTATCGGATTCATAGACTGGGCTTTTTGATATGAATCCACCTATCATATTGTAGGAGGTGAAGGAGATAAGATACATTGTCCTTGCATAAGATGCAAAAATACTTTGACCCAAAATCGAGCCACAGTTTACGAGCATTTGATATTAAAATGGATTTTGGCTACATTATACGAATTGGACATATCATGGTGAAGGAGTTAATTTAGAAGAAGATAGTAATGTCCACGGTGATACTAAAGAAGATGTCTCAGAAATACAAGATCGTGATACTATATTTGAGATGGTAGATAACATTCGAGGACATGACACCGATGAAATGATGGATTCGCTTCCGATACGTTGCTTGAAAAATACAAGATGCAGAGAAGCCATTATGCTCAGGAGTCAAAATGTCTCGATTACGTTTTCTTCTGGAGATGTTTAAGATAAAAGTGAAGAATCGGTGTACAGCGGTTACGATGAAAGATGTCTTACTTTTGATTAGGACATTATTAAATAATCCAGAAACTTTCTAAAGGGACTGGAAGGACGCTAAGTCTAGATTTTGTGCACTTAGACTGAACTACGAGAAAATTGACCATGTCCGAACGACTGCATTTTTATATTGGAAGGATTACTCAAATTTAGATAAATGTCCTGACTGAAAAAGTAGCAGGTATAAGAATAATGATAATGATTCGAAGAGGAAAAAACCGGAGAAGATTTTACGGTTCTTTCCTTTGATTCCCCCATTACAGCGATTGTATTCATACGAAAGAACAGCTAAAATGATGATATGGCACAGTAATATCAAAAAGAAAGATGTAATCGGTGTTATGCGACATCCATCAGATACAGAGGAGTGGAGCAAGTTTGATGAAATGTATCCATCGTTTTCTGAAGAAGTAAGAAACGTACGATTGGGTCTTGCTTCTGACTGCTTTAATCCATTCGGAAATATGAGTACGAGTTTACTCTATTTGACCTGTGATACTTGTTACATATAATCTGCCACCATGGATGTCAATGGCATCTTCCTTTATGATGATGTCGTTATTGATACCTGGTCCTAGGGGCCAGGTAATGCGATAGATACATATATGCTACCTTTGATTGACGAACTAAAGATTCTGTGGAATTCTGGAGTGAGTACGTACGATGCGGTGAAGAAAGAATTCTTTACAATGCGTGCTTCTTTATTGTGGACAATTAATGATTTCCAACATATGCCAATTTATCAGGATGGAGTACGAAAGGTAAACTTGCATGTCCGATTTGTATGGATAAAACACATTCGACATGGCTAAGTGCGAGTATGAAACATTGTTATTTGGGACATCGTCGTTTCTTACCGGTCAGTCATAGATGGTTAAGAAGTGAAAATAATTACAAGTTCGATTAGACAGTCATTTGGACATCGTTTAAGTTTGAATCGCCGATCAGGAAGCACAATGTGGATGGAACAAAAAATTTTGGGCAACTTCTCTCTAGGCCGATTAACATATGAGGAAGAATACAGGTGGATGGCGAAAACAAAGTATATTTTTCAGGAGCTGCCCTACTGGCATACTTTACAGGTCCGTATAACTTGGACGTGATGCATATAGAGGAAGAATGTTATGGAAAATATTCTTTCAATTTTGAATATCTCTAGTACTGTCAAAGACAGTTTGCGAGCCAGACGTGATCTAATACAATTGGGTATCGACCTGAATACATCCGCTTGAGTCTGACAATTCTAAAGGTAATAATTCCCGAAGCAGTGTATACTTTATCCAGTGCTGGCAAAGATAAGATACTAAATTTTATTAAATCAATCAGAGTATCTGATTGATTCTCCTCTCAAATTAGCAGATGTATAAATATGAGGAAAGAAAGATATCGTCATTAAAAAGTCATGATTGTCATGTACTTATGCAAGTTCATTTTCCGTTGTTAATCAGAGAGTTGTACATCCAGATGTTTTGTAGCCACTAATTAACTCAGTCAGTTTTTTAAAGCTTTGTGTTCGAAGACTTTAGACCCCGGAAGTATTGTTCAGACTAGAGACAGATATAGTTATAACTTTATGTAAGCTGGAGCAGCTCTTTCCACCTACATTTTTTGATATAATGGTTCATCTAATTATTCATCTTGCTAGCGAAGCCCGGATATGTAGTCTTGTGCAGTATCGATGGATGTATCCAATTTAAAGATATCTACGGAAATTAAAGAATATGGTATTTAACAAAGCTGCACCTGAAGGGTTGTATTGCCGAGGGATATTTATGTGAAGAATGTATCACATTTTGTGACATGTATATGGATGATGGAAAGAGTATTAGATTCGATAGTTCGAACGAAATAATGATGGTAAGTTGTGGACAGAAGATCCAAATAAACTTTGGATATTTCAACAGAATGGCCGAGCTATCCTAAAGAGTACCCGTCGTAGTATTTCAGACATTGAAAGAGATCTTATTCATTATTATATTTTGATGCAAGTAGACGAGGTTGATTCTTTCTTCGAAGAGTTTCAGTCAACAACCACTAGCAAATCAGACTTTCTGAAATGGTTCGGGGATAAAATTAAATTAATAAAAAATTACCAAAAATGAACGGTGGAGCGCAAATCTCGATAAATTCACAGGAGTCCATACTCATTGATAATATCACATTCTGGCTATATCGTTAACGAGTTTAGATTTCGAAAGAAGTCAATTGATGAAAATAAAGCGTCACAACTTTCAGGAGTAATAGTGAAGGCTGATTCTCAATGCTGAAATTGACGGATAATATGGCGAGATTATTGATATACTAAAAATCAGTTTTACACATGATGCAAGGTGTGTTCTATTTCATTGCATCTGGTTCGATGTTGGTCGAGTTGGAGTAGGTTACAAGAAGGATAGAAATGGGGTTCTTTCTTTAAGCAAACAGGTTAGTTTACAAACAAATGAACCGTATACTGCTTGCCATCAGGTCGAACAGGTCTTTTATGTCCAGATAACTCAGTTAGTGGATGGATAATACCAATTAGAACAACACCGAGAGATTTCTTCGACGTAAACGAAGAGGAAGATGCACTAGACAATGATGTTGCATATCAAAATAACTCCATGATTTTTTCCACGAGGTATTAGACAACGACATTGGGAACTTGAAACTAGCAATTTCAGGTATGTTTTTTTATTTTCAATTTCTATTATTGAAATTGTTGTCATCTATCGAAATGTATATATTTAAAATAACTCTTTAAATTGCAGACATGGCTCCTAGACCTAGACGTATTCGGGAGGTCCCTGAACCTCCCTAGCAACCACCAGGACGTTCTTCTGATGCATGGTTGAGCTACACAGAGACGGCGTGTACCGTCTCAGTCTAGATTCTTAGACCGTCTTGCACCAAGGCAGACGTTATCTGTACGCATTGTTGGCAAGATGCGGTAGGAGAGAACTCCACAGAGTTCCAGAGCTACCTTGGCCAGGTTGCCCGTGCGCGCGTCCCCATCACCACCACGACTTCCGACAGCTTCCTTATGCTGTCAAGGCTGCCATACTTGCTGATCTGGAGGTATTCTAAAATCTTTAAACAGTTTTTGCATTTTATGAGCTAATCGTTATTATATTTGTTGTATCAGGTTGTATTTACATGGGAACGCAGTACCCATGTCGATTCTCAGATTTTATCCCATGCTGCTGAGTTGTTGCGTCGATACAAGGGACGCATAAGGCTAAGGTAAGATTTTTTATTAATATTTAATATCAAAAGATTTAGATATTGACTATATTTATTTCTCCATTTGTAGTACTTCAACCCCCAGATTTCATATGAGCAGCTTGTGCAGAATATCTCACATGATGTTACACCAGAGCAATGGAGGGAGCTGATTAATTTTTAGTCCAGTGAGGATTTTGCGATATGTATATAGTTTTCTTAGTTATTTCTTTTATTTTTATACTGACTTTGTGAAATTTCAGTCGATTTCTTCCAAGAATATGGCGAATCGTTCGAAAGGGTTTAGGTCGACGTATAAGATGGGAAGGAAGAACACCAACCAACTGAAGGACGACTTTGTAAGTATTTAAAAAATATTTACAACGATTAATTTCGAGTCTTAAAACAATTTTAAGAAGTTGTTTTACTTTTATAGTTGAGGGAAAATGAAAGAGAAATGACCCGCATAGAGGTTTTTGCTGGGTCAAAGAGCAGAGACTTAGGAGGAGAGGTGCGGTGGGTTGATGACGCCTAGGCACCAATACATGTAAGTATAAATACAATTTTTACTTAAAGGATTACTTATGGTAATATACTGAAATTATTTTATATTTCTTATATGAAGGAAGAAATGATTAGGCTCTCTACCACCTCCTCGCTGGATAGCACGGGGACGAGCAATCCCCCGTTGACGGTTGATGATGCCTTCCGTCAAGCCACTGGTCCAGAACACAGTGGACGCATCCGTTGCGGAGGACGGGGCGAAACGATCCGTACATGGTACGGAATGGGTGGTGCAAGGTGGGTCGCAGTCTTCCTCGCAGGGAAGCTAGAGAGAAAGAGAGATGGAGAGGGAGTTGCGCGAAGTAAAGGCAAAGATGACTGCACAAGATGCAGAGATGGCCCAGATACTATGGACATGGCGAATGTCATGTCCTTAATAAGCCGTCTTCAAAGTCAAGCCACGTCCCCCTTTACAACCTGCACATCTCGGCGACGATGAGGAGAGTGAGGAGGAAACCAATGAGAGTGACGGGTAGTGGCGCATCTGAGTAGGTAGCATGGATGTAGTACATCTTAGTTTAATTTTGATATTTTTATTGTAATATTTTTTATTAATGCCTAACATTATGTAGACTTCTTACTGTTTCTTAATGTTGACTGTAATGATTATATTTCTTCATAATTGATCTTAATGTTTGTGTTGTTTGATGTTGAATTTATGATATGGCGAATGTTTAGTTGTTGAATGTTGTGGTTAGTTCCTTTGCAGAGAAAATGATATGATGTTGATATTCATAATGTTGTCATGTTGATGATATTTATAATGTTGTCATGTTGATGATATTCAGGATGTTGCAGAGTTTATGATATTCATATTGTTGTCATGTTGAATATTGAATGATGTAGGGAAGAAACCAGAATTTATGAATTTTTTTCCTGTCATGGTTTATTGAGGACGGTTGTAACCGTCCCCTATAGAGCTACAGAAACGTCCCCCCAGCCAGAACAGTTCACGGAGACTTTTGGGGACGGTTATAACCGTCCCCATTACGGGTCGCGAACGATGCGCAGATGGGACTGTTAAAACCGTCCCTTATACCCTTTTGTTGGTGTCGCTATAGATGCTACCTACTAGAGGGGACGGTTACAACCGTCCCTAATAGTCTTCTGTTGGCGTCACTATAGAATCTTACAGGCTTCTGTTGGCGTCGCAAAAGACCTGCAGAGTAGAAGGGACGGTTATAACCGTCCCTACATGCAAACGTATGCGACGTGGTAACCGTCCTTCTACTCTGCAGGTCTTTGCGACGCCAACAGAAGCTGGAGATTCTATAGCGATGCCAACAGAAGACTATTAGGGACGGTTGTAACCGTCCCCTCTAGTAGCGCAGATGGGACGATTAAAACCGTCCCATTATACACTTATGTTGGCGTCGCTATAGACGATATGGTAAAGGGGACGGTTACAACTGTCCCATCTGCGCAACGTATGCGATGGGGATAACCGTCCTCAAACGTTTTCTGGGGCCGTCTCAAAATGTTGATGACCATTAGGACGGTTTCTAACCGTCTCTAATACAATAGGTTGTAGGGACGATTGCACCCGTCCCTAATAGTATTCGTGTAAGGGACGGTTACAACCGTCCCCAATGGTGAATTAAATGAGACGTTTGTCAGAAGCGTCCCATTTAGTCAAATGAGACGGTGGCTGAAGGGACGGTTTAAGAACCGTCCCGTTGATCAAAGGGGACGGTTCTACAGACAAAAAGGACGGTCTGCGACCGTCCCCTTAGACCCACCCACCTGTAGTGCGAGAGCCATACATGCCCTATAAATGTGACCTCTTCCGAGAGGGAAGATGATCTCGACCGAACGTTAACCTCATATTAGGGAGCTCTCTTTCGTATCCACAATCCATCCCCACCATTTCGTTCTCTCTCACAAGGAGAAGACGTCGAGTACCTCGCCCTTTCATGGGTATCAAAGCAGCCAATTCGATCTTGATAGCAGCTTAGCTCTCGCATCACCATTGATTGTTGCCATCAACGTTAATCACTACCTCTTCCGTGTGAAGCTAGCCATTTACCGCCAGTGACGGAGACAAGGGGGGCGGGTGGGTGCTTAGCCCCCCCAAGTCTCAAATAAATGTTTTATTACATATGTGTTTTATTGAAAACATGTATCCATTAAAATGTTGTATATAATAGATCTTATTGATTTTTTAAAATACAATTAATTTCAACATATATCTATAAAGTAAGATTATTAAAATAATAAATACAATATATTATATAGAGAGTAATTGCATTCCACAAATAAGGCATTCAAATGGTTCAAAATAGGGATGTAAAAGACAGATACAAATACAAGTGTTACAATATCCTTATCCGTTTTTAAATATGAATATGGATGAGGATATGGATATTGACGAATAATAAAACTATATTTCCATGGGTAAAAAGGGTTGCCCCCGAGGGAAGCTAACTTGGCCCTCCCTGCCCTATTTTTCCCATTTTTTATTTTTTTTGTTGAAAAATGCTTCCATAGATTTTCATAACTATATCAATATATTATATCATTCAAATTTCGTGTGAAACGGAAACTCATACGACCTCCATCCAGAAGGTGTCGATTCAATTATTATGTGACCCGTTAAAAAATGACTTCCTAGATGGAGGTCGTAGGGTCATTGTTTTGCACGTAACTTGAATGACATAATATTGAGATATAGTGATGAATATCTACGTATTTATTTTTCAAAAAATAGGAAAATAGGGTTGGGGAGCCAAGTTAGCTCCCATCAAGGGCGGCCCCAATTTTTCCCTATTTCCATATCCTTAACTTACAAAAAAGATATAAATGGATAATTCACATATGAGTAAGATTAGAAATACTCCATCGATTAGCTTAAATATAGGATGTACTGAATGGAGTACACGTTGTATGAATATAAAAAATGCACTAAAATCATTAAAATGATACCAAATATAATGACAGAGGTACGAAATGATGTTATACGTGATTAAAAAATATTACAACTACATTTACATATGAAAACAGATATACTGATATCTATATTTATATTTGTGATATCAATGTAATATTCATATTCATATCCAATGTAAAAAAGTTAGATATGATGGTGTTACTTAACGACATACTATATGAAGGGCATTCGTATAAAATGAATAATTTTATAGAGATATTATTTTTAATATATTTTTCAAGAACAGTGGTGTAAAATCTCAATTTTATAAGTGTTTTAATGAAAAATTCCTTTAAAAAGTCTTTGTACCATAATATTTGCCATTCTTTCTGACGTGTTATACAATCTTTATAATCCAACGAAAGAACTACATAAATAATATCTCAGCCCCCCCTCCCGAATAGATATTTCTGGCTTCGTCCCTGTTTACCGCCTTTGTTGCTCCTTTTTTTCCTCACTAAGAAACTTTAAAGAGATAAAAAGTTATTCACAACATGTAGATAAGAAAGAGGGAAGGTAGATTTTTTCAAGTATATATTAAAATGTGTATTTTTCTTGGTGAGATATAAAAAATTAAAAAAATTGATGTCCTTGATTGAAGGTTTTATTAAAGTAAAAATGAAGTTTTTGTTTTGGTTATAATTAATTATATGTTTGTTATCTGTTACTAAAATTCACAACCGGGATTTCTATTATAAGTTTTTCTTGTTGTTTAAAGTAAAAGTTTGATTAAAAAACAAAGGTTTTCTTTTTTAGGGAATGAGTAGTATTGGTTATTTTTACTTGTAATTAATTAGTGTAGTTACGTTTTTGCTTGAGATAGTATTGCAACTTAGACATAAAGTTTTTTTGCTATTAACTATTGTCATATAAGATTAAATTGTTTGTTCACATTGTGCATAACAATTTAAAAAAATAGCATCATCTTGCATTTTGTTATTGATTAACTCCATTGATGCACCTTACCTTCTTTGTCATAAAAGTTGAATACCATCCTTTTCTTAAATAAAATCCATTGATCTTATTAATCATTATATTAAATTTGTCTAGTTGCTCTAAATAATTATACCTTTTTCTTATTCCTACACTTTATTATACTTCATTTACATTCATTCATTAGATCCAAAATAACAAGTAAAATATTAGTATTGACGTGGGGAAATTAAATATCTTAATAGTAAGTATGAATTGTGGAATAAGAAGATTTACTTTGCCTACTTTACGATAGCATCCACTCAATCATAAATGAAATCAGATCCTACGTTATCTGAAAACCCTACTATAAAAGAAATCAGATCTACAGAATTGTGGAAGAAAATAGATAATATATGTAGGAGCTTTATGTTGACCCACATGGTACTTAGTCGGATTAGGGTCGTTGAAACCTACAAATCAGTATATGATCCATGGAATACAGAAAGGATAACTATTAACCCAAATTAGAAGTGAGCATCCATCTTCCTCTACACAAGTACAATTCGTGTATGAATGAAGGAACTTGATAGCGTCCTCAAGCAGATGAATAAGATGATGGACAAGGACCTAGCAACCATTGATTGTGTGATTCTGAAGAGAATGCAAATAGCAATCATCCTAAGAAGTCTCCAGTCATTCTTCAACACAGTTGCCACATCTTTGATGTTGAATAATAATATCAAGACTGCAATGGATCTACCTACACAGCTGACAATTGAATAGAACCTCTACAAGCAAAGATCAAAAGTTGAGCTCTTTGAGATCAAGGAGGAAGAAGAAGAAGTAAATGCGGTGCATGCAAAGAGAAGACTAAGACCCTCCAAGGTAAATTTCAAGGGAAAAGGTGGAAAATACACACATGGTTGTTATGGTTGCGACGAATATGACCACTTTAAGATCAATTTCCCCCAACAAGAAGAAGCTATGAAATGAAATTCTAAAGCATCTGAAAACAAAGGCAAAAAAATTGAATTTGCAACGGTCATTGAGTGCAATTCCACCATCACGGACTATGATGGGTGCTGGATTGACTCTAGTGCAACCGACCACATTGCTAAGATGAAGGAGAGGCTAGTGGACTTCAAGGAGCTGAAGAAAGGTGAACAACGAATCTTCATGGGAATACGCCTTCTTAGAAGGTGTTAGGAAATACAATCTTGACCTAGGTGATAGCAACATTTCTGTTTAATTCTGCTCAAGAAAGATTTTGAAGTTTGTTTTATAATAAATATGTATCTATAAGAAATAATAAAAAAACCTTATGTCATGGGAAGGTTTGTACCCGAGCATGACCTATTTTTACCTTCTTGTAGTAAGTTCTAGTGAATCAAAGAATGTGATTTCTTAGTACTAGTTATGTTATTTATCTGATTTTGATTTGTGACTGATGAATCTCGTATTCATCATGCTAAAAACTCTCTATTAAAATCCATGTCTTAATTAATCCAATAAAATCACCTTTAATTCTTTGATTTTATCTTGTACTATATTGTGTATAATTAACCTATAATTATTTGTATTTAATTTCCTTTATTTTTCTGTATTTATTTTATCACTCAAAAACCCCTAAAAAATAGGTAGATAACTTGTCTATAAATCACTGACCCTTAAAAAGAATAAAAAAATACAAAAAGATCTCAAAACCGCAAAATCGGTATTTTATCCCCTTAAAAATACCCCCAAAAATACGTTTTGTACAAATGATCTCTTTTGCTTTTTGACCAACATGAAAGTTGTAGATCTCGTCGAGACGAGCAACTTTCATGTTTTGACTTTTTCCTAATTCGGCCTCTAACTATTTCTTTTCTATTTTTCTTTGTTTTTATATTTTGATTTATTATGATTGGGCCACGTGGCGCCTCTGGGCCGCCCACGTGGCCGCTTCATCTCTCGCCACCCGGCCCTCTCCTGGGCCGTTAGATTACGCCATCCCCGCCTCCATCCTCACCGTTCATCACGCATCATCCCTCAGCCGCCCGATCTGATCTCAGATCAGATCATGACCGCCCACTAGCGCTTGATCCTTAGCCGCTCGATCAAACTCTCATCCTAGGCCCCTGAAGGCTTCCACGTCACCCTATCAACCCTAGCCGTAGATCTCAACAAACTCTCAATCCTAACCACCCGCCCCTGCCTACTTCCTAGCCACTCGATCAGATCTTAGGATCTGATCTCCACTGTCCAAGCACGCTCTACTTCCAGCCGTTGGATCTCACGATCCAACGGGCTGTGGCTCATCGTTAACCTCGCGTAACCCCCCCCCCCCCTTCCCCAGCCGTTTCAACTCGCGAACCCTCTGCCCCCTTCCTTTTTTGGCCATCACCTCCGGCCACCCCTTTCTCTCCTAACGGCAGCCCCGCATAGCCCTCTCCCCCACCATCCTCGCGCGATCCCCATAACTCCCAGACGTTACCCCATCACCATTAGACCGCCTCTCCAAAACGCCCTCTACCACTGTAACCGCTGGATATCTCCACCTATAAAACCCATTCCTCCGCCTCCATTCGCCAGTGTCCACCATTCTTGGCTTTTACCCTAGCCTCCTCCGCCCCTCCAGTGACAGCGGAGGGGTGGAACGTCGAGGCGACGATGGGTATTTGCTGGTGTCGACCCTCGGTGCTCCTCCGCCGAGTAGCGGACGCTTCCAAACTCCGTTGAGCTCGCTGGCTTGCTGACCAGCTGAGCAACGACCCCGGGGCTCCTCCGAGCCTCATCCAAAGCAATCTCCGCCACCGGGTTCCCCTCCCTGATGAGGTTTCTCTGCCCCCTTCTTTTTCTTGAACTTTCTCCAATTTTCCCATCTTCCACAGTCATCGTCACCTTCATCTGACCACCTCCAGACCTTCGCCCCTCATCGCTCATCCTCACGCTACCTCACCGATCCCCTTTCCCTTCTCCAGAACCCCCAACCGCTCCGACCACTCTCCACCGGATCCGCCGGTGAAGATATCTCCGGCCATCGCTCTCGACGCCCCCACGGCCGTCCACTCACTTCACAAACACCCGCAAACATCACGCCTCGGCTATCTAACATCTACAGGTGCATCAAAGCTCAATGATCGGATCTCTAGCAACATCGCCGATCTCCAGCTCCTCCGCGTCATGAGCACCTCCGCCTCGCCATCCCGAATGTCGACGGAGCTTCGCCTGGCTTCCACGGGCTTCGCCATGAGCTCAGCAACCTACACCGACCTTCAGGCGAGCCTATGGCAGGCGGTGGAGCTCCACCCAACACGCCGAAGCCCCGCCTCCTCCGGTCGTCCACGGCGGAAGAAGATGAAGCAGACACCGTCCGATCGTTTCGATCGAATGGCCAAGATGAAGACACGTGGCTTCCCGAGCCTCCTCTCCAGACCAGCAGGCTCGGGACAACCGAACCTAGAGCCAAACCACCGGTTGCTGCCACGTGGCCTGTACCTCAGCCGCCTCCCGAGCCTAGGTTCCTCACGTGCACTGCACGTGAGGGCTTGGGAAAATTGTGAGAAAGACCCTGTTATTTATGGTAATTGCATACAGGTCCCCAGGCACGTGCCCCACGTGCGTGCCTGGGTAAATTACAGGGAGGCCCTCCAGGTTTTGAAGAATTGCAAAAAGGTCCCGCGCGCAAATGGGAAAATTGCAAAGGACCCCAAGCGGTTTTCTTTATTTGCATTTAGGTCCATCCAGGGACCTAAATGCACTATTTATCCCTTTATTTTATTGCATTTTTATTATAATTATGCCCTTGCACTGCTTTTTAGCATAACTTGAGCATCGTAGGTCCAAATTGCATGATCTTAGTGTCGTTTTGATCATTATCTTGTCCTCTACAATCTAGCATACTTATTTGTCTCATTTGACACTTGTTTTAATTTAAGTGATTTTTTTATGTGAAAATGGGACCATGCTCTACTTGTCTTGCTTGATTTGATGACTGATTTTTAATGATGTGTTCAAATTGACTCTAATTCCATTCTATTTTCTGTTGCTCACATTTTAGGATATATTTGTAGGTTTTTATTTGGCATACTTGCTCTTTTTTATATTTGTTCATACATCATCTCCTTAACTTGCATAAAAATATCTAAAAAAATTGCATACAACATAGCATCGCTTGCATTACCTTATAAATTGCATATGGACCTGAAATTGAGATTAAATCACTATGTGCTTCATGAATCAAAATTCAATACTCAGATTAGGCTGTCGTATCCCTGTGTTCGACCTTGGTACACTTGCCAAGCATAAATATTCCACAGCATTCAAAGTCCTGTGGTTTTTGTTGAACCAAATTCGTCTCATGTACTACGACTTATTTATCATTATTATAGAGGCAAATTTGACGTTCATCAGTGACACGTGAGACTGGATCATCCAGGGAATTCAAAATAGACCAAATAATTAAGTTTAGTCTTTTGCATGCTAAGATTATAGGTGCAAGGACATTGCCCTATGAACATTGTATGATCGTTAAAATGACTAGATAACCTTTCTCGACATGAATTTGATTAAAAGAATATGTGGACCATTAAGTGCAAATATATGTATAGAAACAATGAATACTTCATAAAAATCATTGATGATTACTCAAAGTTGTGTTATGTCTATCTCTTAAGAATGAAAGTAGAAGTTTTTGAAACATTTAAGAGATACAAGATAGCAGTGAAACAAAATTGTGGGAAACCATTAAGACTCTTAGGATCGATAGAGGTGGAGTATATACCTCAAAGGAGTTTGAGGAAAATTGTATTTAAGCATGCAGTCGTAGGAAAACTACGATTCTGTATACACCATAACAAAATGGTGTAGTTGAAAGAAAGAATAGGACATTGATGAATGATGTAAGATGTATGTTATCACAATCAGGTCTATTAAATAAAATTTGGGGGAGAAGTAGTGTTGACTGCTAACTACATACATAACAGGATTCTCAACAATCTTGTAGAATCAATGATAGAAGAAATTTGGAATGGTAGGAAACCTAAGTTGGATCGTTTTTGAATATGGAGATGTGTTGCACATGTCTTGGTATCAAGTCAATTAGGAAAACTTAGACTTTAAAATATTAAAGTGTAAATTCATTGCATATAGTGAACATTCTAAATGATATAGATTCTTCCACAAATAAAATGGTCTGATCAGAAGTAGTGGTGCAAAATTCTTTGAAAATCATCAAGAGATAGCATGAAAGTAGAGGAACCATATCATCCTATTATCCTACAAAACAATGAAGACAACTGAGAGATAAGTCAGTAAATAGTAGATGAATATTGATCATCCACACAGATAATGATGACCCTTTAGAGGAAATGAGTGTATCCATACAACCCACGAGTATAATTGACAATAAGAAACGTAAGATATGTCCCATGTTGATGGAAGATTATCATTTATATGGATGTAGGACATCGTGCTACACTGTAGATGAGGATGTAGTGGATTGTACAAATTATATATCTTTTAGCGAAGCAATGAACTTCAAACAAGTCGAAATCATGGGCGGCGGCCATGAGGATGAGTTGGAATCAATTGAGAAAAATTGCGCATGTGAGCTCTGAGGTTTTCCAGAAAGTATGCAATACATAGGATATAAGTGGGCATTCAAGATAAATATTGATTTGATGTTATTGTTGACAAATACACGGCCAAATTAGTTACCAGGCTATACTCAGCAAGCTGAAATAGACATCCAGGAAATCTACTATGTGTTGCTAAGTTTGCATCAGTACGGATGATTTTTATTATTGTCGCATTACATGTATTTAGAATTATTTCAAATAGATGTGAAGACATTTTTCTTAAATATGGAATTATAAAGGGAGGACATATATATGTGACAACCTAATGGATTTCAAGTAGAAGGTCTAGAGAAATAAGTTGCAAGTTAAGAAATTCAATATATGATTTTAAACAGTATTCACTGTCAATGTTATCTCAATTTTCATTAGAAAATTGTCTAATTTGGATTTCTTGCAAATAGGTTGGATAATTGTGTTTATCTCATGAAGAGTGAGAGAAAATTTGCAATTATGTTGTTGTAGGGAATGACATAGGTATGTTCAATGAAACTAAAGAGAAATTGAGCAATGAATAAAGAGAAAGGACAGGGGTGAAGCATCCTATATTCTAGGAATTCAAACTAAAAGGGGTGTAAATTCAAGGACATTGAATCTTAGCCAAGAACAGTACTTGCATATTGTTCTGAAGAGATTTGGAGTGTAGAATGACACTTTAGCTCCAACAAACATGGTGATTGGAAAGAGGCTCGGTAAGAGTCAATATTTGAGAAAGGGGAAGACATCTTTAGATGTTCCATATGCACAAAGCGGTGAGAGTATAATGTATGCAATAGCATACACTCGACATGACTTGACCTATATAGTTAGCCTAGTTAGTAGATATCAAAGTAATCCCAAACCAGTATATTAAGAAGTTGTTAAAGAGAATTTTTCAATATATAAAGAACTTTACATTTGAAATTGATGTATTAAGATGAATCACTTGAGGCAGTAGGATACTTCGATGCAAATTGCGGAGAGGATATAGATGATAGAAATGTACATCATGTTACCTTTTCATTTTGACGAGCGAACGTTTTTGGGTCGCAAGAAACGAGATGTGTATCCCAACATACATTGGAAGCAGAATACATTGCATGTATCCTGGACACCACTCATGCGATTTGGATTAAAATGTTTTCCTGGAAAACTTAAGCCTGAACTTAGTCAAAGGACCAATTTAAATGTAATGTGATAATTAAGCCGCAATAAGCTCAATCAATAGCAGAGCTAAAAAGTGCACTAGATGCAATATCAGTGTATACAAGATATAATAATGAAACGGGAAATTGCAATAACCTATATACCTACAAGTGATATTTTTGTTGATTATCTAACCAATGGAATAAAATTATGTACATACTTCAAACATGATGTATGATGGGACTTAGGAATACATGAGTTAAGAAAGAGTTTCTCTCAATAGTGATCCTCACTATGTACATCTCAGTGTATACACTGCACGATTACCATGAGCCTATAAGTTTTGACTGTTTCAGTCAAGTGGGTGATATTTGAACAAGTCAAAAAGTGATATTGTGCTCGAAACCACTGTCGGTTGTTGCGTGAGCCGGTCTTTGCGCAGATTGAATCTTACGATCATGGACGGACGAGGGTACAATGTGCGAGGAATCATAGACGCCCTATGAATACCGACCTCATCCGAGAGGGAACGATGATCTACATAAAACGTTCACAAAACCCTCCCCTGCGAAGCCTCCACCCCCCCCCCCCCCCCCCCGCTCGTCCCATCCGATCGAAGCCCCCCCCCCCCCCCCCGTGCTGTCGCTCGTCCCGTCAGATCGAAGCCCCTCCCCGTACTTGAAGGCCCCACGACCCCCAGCCCACCGCCTCCCCTGCAAAGTCCAGGTCGAGCACCATGGGAGGGGAAGCTGTCAGAGGAGGAAGGATTTTTTTTTCTTCTCTTGTAATTCTAGCCGTCCGATCGTGGATTGGTTAGATTAACTCATTTTTAACCCAAAGAAGTTAACTCTAGATGTGTCAATTTAAACGGTAGGATTCGTAGGGTAAGACGGAGCAAGTTTACGGATGTGAGGGAAGAATTAGAAGTTTCAAAGGTCGTTGAGGTAATTGACAAATTATAGGATCTGTCGGATAAAAATCCCAATAATTAAATTCTGGCTTATCCAGTAAATTTGTCACTTAAAATGAAGTGTCTTGTAGCATGGAGATTCCGTTTGCAAATGAAGCAGCATTAGAGAAACTTAGGGCTATTAAATGAAGCAGCATCAGAGAAACGTAGGTAAATAAAAAAACGTGAGCTCAGTGACTTCTTAATCATCATGATCAGATGAATGTGGCCGCCCTTGACCACTATAAATGGACTCATCATCGCTCGCTCCAAAGGCAAACAATGAAGCTAATAAAAATCTTTAAACAATGAAATTGAACGATGTGGGACTATGCAGGGGGTCTTACCTGACAAAATAGTCTCTACCCTGCTAGATATCTTTCCTACGGTTTAGCCACAGTTGAACATTATGTGAGTGCAGGGAAAGCGATTCCCGAGCAACCGTTCTCAAAGGTCAGGTATAGCTCGTCAGGATTGTTTCCAACGGACAACGGTGACTTAGGGGTTCACCTAGTTAGATGCAATCGTGGAATTTGCCCGTAAAATCGCTCCCCTAGTTAGGTGATTTAAATAGGGATTAAGGGAACAAGTAATTTATACAAAAAGAAAGGATACTTATACACCATGATCCCTATAATAATCTTCATACCGTCCGTGTGATCTTGCTTTGTTTTACGTCGTAGTACCGCACTCTTCTTTCTACAAAGCGAACGCTGATAATGAGAAAGGAGCGCATGCTCTTCTCTTGTTCTACGAATATCAAACTCTCATTATCTTGGGAGACTCAAGATCTAAATCGAGAACTAAAAGGATTCTTTTCATTACGATCTTATGTAAACAGGGGCGGAACTAGCATATAGCTTAGAGGGGCTATGACCCATCCTTAATTGTTACATTTCTCTTATATAATGATATTAAATTTTGATATGGACCCTGCTTAAATATTAAATATACAATGGATAATGTCAAGTAGTATCATTAAATGTTGAATGTCCTGCTGGCAAATTGTTGTTTTTTCTTACTAACAAACCCGGGTTCAAATCTCATGTTTGCATATTTTGTTAAAAAAATTGGCTTTACTCACTTTATCTCTCTCTATCTTTTATTTTGTTTAGTTAGCCCCCTTGATAAAATTCCTGGTTCCTAAGGATGGATGGAAATTGCTTTCACCGCCCCCATCGTTGGAAGACTGGTCCACTCTCTATAGTTCCGGTTATAGCCTTCGTCTGATGCGACTCTCTCTGATGAACGAGTCTTTCGTACTGCTGAAAAATAACGACGATTTGGATGATGGTATGTATTCTCCTTTTTTTCTTACTTTTTAGGTTCTTCTTGGAGCATTAACGTTCTATTTGGAGTAAATTTAAAAAAATCCCTAAATTATACACATTCTATTTCAATATTATATATGATCTTTGAAAAGTAACAATGTGCCATGCGATGTTTAAAAGTGTAGGGATGCAAACGATTATGCATATATCCGTATCCGATCCGTCACCTTATTCGTTTTATATGGGTTTTGACATCCGTATACGTATCTGTTTTAAAAAAGATACGGGGATATGGATATCATTTTTTGATATCCGCAAACATTCATAAATATATCTGGAGTTTTTATCAGTTGTGCCCCTCTGAGATATTACAATTTCAGTTATGACCCTCCCTTTTTTGAAATATCAGTTGTGCCCCTACTTCTTGCAAAATTCGCAATTCTGCGCTTTCGTACTATCAGTTATGCCCCTACTTTACCTTAACAGAAGGGCACAACTGTGAATTTTGCAAGAAGGTAGGGGCACAATTGATATTTCAAAAAAGGGAGGGTCATAACTGAAATTGCAATATCTCAGAGGATCACGACTGATAAAAACCCTTATACATGTATATCCATTTTCATATATAAATATAGTTATAGATTTATTTTTAATCCTATATAACATAATTCTATATCTTTTTTTAGCATATTTGTATAATTTCTTTTATACAAACACATTCAGTAAAGGGTTTTTATCAGTTGTGCCCCTCCGAGATATTGCAATATCAGTTATACCCATCTCTTTTTTGGGAATATCAACTGTGCCCCCGACTTCTTGTCGTTCTATCACTTGTGCCCCTCGGGTTAGTTGTTGTCTATTCACAATGCAAATGGACATTAACTTTGGGGGCATAAGCGGAATCAATTAAAAAGAGGGATTGAATGGTCTTTCCTTGCCCTCTCCCTCCTCCTCCCCCTCCCCCAACATCTGCCTCCCCCTTTCCCTCTACTGCCCCAAGCCTCCTCCCCCTCCGCCACCCCGGCCTCCTCCTCCTCCTCCACGCCTCTCTGCCCGCAGCCTCCTCCTTTGCCCACAGCTGATGTCCTTACGCCTCGTGCCGACGTCCTTCAGCCGCTTCTCCCAGGTCGGCCCCCTGCCCCTGTCGCCCCCTGCCCCGAGCTTCTCCCAGGCCCCCTGCCCCCACCTACCCTGCCTCCTCCCCCCGCCTCCCCCAACCCCCGGCCCCAGGTCGGCCACCCTGCCCCGAGCTTCCGCCCCCGCCGTCCTAGAAACTCCCCCTCCCCCCGCCCCCATGTTGCCCCCTGCCCCTGCCGCCCCCGCGCTCGCCCCTCCCGCTGCGCCTCCCCCTGCCCTGCGTCCTCCCCCTGCCCCCAGGTCACCCCCTGCCCCCGCCGCCCCTGCACCTCCCCATCCCCCAGCACCTCCCTCTGCCCGCCTCCTCCCCCCGCCCTCAGGTCGCCCCCTATAGAGGAAGGGGATGGAGGAGATGTTGATGGTGAACGATGGAGGAGAAGGAGATGGAGGAGGTGGTGGTCGGAGGAGATGGACGGCGGTGGTGGTGAAGACAAGTATTTCCAATATTACCCCTCCTACCCAAACCATGGTTTGAAAAAACTATGGTAAAGTTCAACACATTAACGGCAAAAGTAACAGAAGGGCACAAGTGATGGAACGGCAAGAAGTCGGAGCACAACTGATATTCTCAAAAAGGGAGGGGTATAACTGATATCGCAATATCTCGGAGGGACACAACTAATAAAAATCCTTTAGTAAATTTATATCATGTGTTTTCCATTCAATCAGTATATATTTAAGTCGTATCTATAGAGTATTTGTGACATTACTTGTATGCAATCAGAATCCGTTTTACATCCGTATCCATTTTTTTAAGATATGGTAAAATATTTTTAATATCCGTCAATATATGTATCTGCATCCATATTCATATTCAAAAACGGATAAAGATACGGTAACACACATATCCAATCCGTATTAGTCTGTTTGTATCCTTATAAGAGTGTCCTTGACGTGGGCCTTAACGAAATTTAGTTGATCATCTTATTTTTTTAATCTCATTGATTACCACATTGTTACCATATAAAGTTCATGTATGACATTTGAAGTCAGATGTACAGTTCATGAACTTTTGTGTAATTTATTCTTCTATTTAATTTATTTAACTCTCTAGTGTTCTAATTCGCGTGTAACTATCAATTAATTTACATTGATACTACGAAGATGTAATATTAATTTATAGTTTTATTGACTTTCATACCGTAGTTATTGGATAAATACATTTAACAATTCAATCCCACGGATGGATTTAAACATGTTTTGAATAACTATAACACTGCGTATTATTAAAAGTACGATAATCCATATAAATTGATCATCGAATTAAGAATTCCTTTTTCAATCTAAACTAAATAATACACCAATATCCAAACACCAACTAAAGATAATATTTTAAAAAGGTAAATTACAAAAAAAATCACAGAACTATACACCTGATTTCAATGTCATACATGAACTTTGAAAGATAACATCGTGGTATCTGAACTTTACAATTTGTCTCGATATGGTCCTCAACCTTGACTATTGAAATTTAGTTGATCATTTCATCTTTCTGATTTTAAATTTCAATAGTCAAAGACTACATTAAGATAAATCTTAAACTTCGAGTATCACATTGTTACTTTTCAAAGTTCAGGTATGACAATGAAATTGGATGTATAGCTTAGGGACTAGTTACAGAGACAGAGGGGGGGAGGGGGCTTGCCCCCTATCACCAAATTAATCCTTTATATATTATATTATTATAAAATCTAATTTATTTATAAAATAATAAATTATAAAAATTAATATGGTGCATACAATGCATGTCTCATCTCCCATTTACAGGTTGTATAGATACGCTTACATATATCCCTATCTGATCCGCAATTGTATACATGTCATACATATTTTGACGTCCGTATTCGAATATATTTTCAAATGGATAGGGATGCGTATTTCACTTTCATATCAACAAACATCTTTCATATCAATAAGCATCGATATCTGCTTTTGTATATCCATTTTTATATTTAAATATAATTTACATTTATTTTTAACATTAGGCAACATAAATGTATACGTTCTTTCTTTATGTTTAGTATAATTGTTATAATATAAGCAAATTTAGTATATTTATATCATATGTATTCCACCCAATACATATATATTTAAGCAACTATATAGACTATTTCTAATATTATTCATGTGATTTGTATATGTTTTATATCTATATCCATTTTTTAATGGATATGATAAAATATTTTCATTCATCAACGGATTCGCATTTATATTTATAAACAGATAAGGATATAAGACCTATATTCGTATCTGTATCCATCTATTTGCATCCCTAATCCAATGTATCTCCCAATATAAACTCAATAATATAACACAAATGAAATATTCTAACCATCAACATTTGTATTTTTTACATAACTACAAATATGACATGTTTTATATATATATATATATATATTAATATATATGAATTGAATGACTTATGATAAAAAAATAGTATATGTATTTATTTCATAAAAAAATGTATAATCTTTATAAAAAAGTATAAAAATTTATAATGTGTAACTAAAAAAACCTATAGATATGTACTAAAACAAATATACAAATATAAATGTGGACATGAAAGTGCATTTGTATATGCATAAATTCGATAGAGATGAAGTGTATGGATATGGAAATAGGCATATCCAAACGGTATCCGGTGTAAACACATTTTAATAATTACAATGAGAAATAGTAACAAAGATAAATTATATATATAGTCTCAATAAGTTAGCCCCTTAAGTAGAAGTAGAAATTTCTGACTCCGTCCCTGTCAGGGACTAATCTATAATTTATTCTTTTTAAAACTAAGCAACTAAACCATCTAAAGCAAATCTTGCATAGCTATAACCTGATATCTTAACAGTGCTCAAACAGTTTTTTCGCAATTATTTCTAAAATACAAGGAAAAAGCGCTTAATGTAGCAGTACACCATCTCATCATTCGGTTATCGTAGAAATAGTCATTAAGCCGGTTGCAGATAAGATGATTGTGTATCCCCGCTAAGAACTGGAGGGACTGTCTTGCAGTTGAATGAAGAACATCTCAATAAGAAACCTGTCACTGAGTCTTCTTATCGAAGATTTTCTTAATATCTCCCACTGTACGGCGTGACGTCGTATGCGTATTGCTGGAGTACAGAGAACACAACCATCTCTAGAATTACCATGACATTCTGCAGTGCTTCTTGAATGTGCTCCACATCCAACCAGAAGTGTTCAGATCGGAGAATGCCCAATGCGGCCAAGATTTCAAGCAGCAGACCCTGCAAATGCAGAAAACCAAAATTCAATACATTTTCGAGTATGAAGATCACGACGACGACCGCAGCTGAGCCCAGATGCTACATGGGCATGCCTGTTTAGTCTGCCATCTGTGCGCTAACCCCCAATCTTTTGGTCAAGGCTAACTTTTAATTTCTGCAAGTTAGATTTATACAGGTCTGTTCCCGAAACCGTAAGAATTTCATTTTTAAAATTTTGATTCTCTGAGCAGTTAACCTCTGAATCAACCCCATCCACCAAAAAATTCTATTTTGGTCTTTTTCATGAGTATTCTCATTTTCCTTTTTAATAATCCAAACAGACGCAATGGCTCAATGGACTGAACATATTTACTGTCATGTTTTTTGTATGGACATTGAAACAGTTTTCAACTTTAAATATAAACAAAACTTGAGAAGAGCGCACAGTAGCATCAATACCCCTCCTCCAAACAAAGATCCAAAAGGAACTTTGAAATACGACCACCCGACGAAAACCCTAACCTCCCCATGCCACCTCCGCCTTCTCCCCCCGCGCCGCCCCCTCCCTTCCCTCCCCCGCCCCCACCCTTCCACACTTCCTTTAGCCCTCTGGATCCGACCAACCCTTCACAGTAACGGGGACCCATATCACCTGCAACCCACTACCAGGACCCCAGATCCCTCATCCCCCAAATACCCTCTGAAGAATCGCGGACATCCTGGTGCGACATCTGTGGGGTCAGCCCCAAACCGCCTCCGCCATCGCGCAGGATGCTCTACACCCCCCCCCCCCCCGGTCTTGATAAATAGCAAGGAAGTTGCCTACGTTGATGCCGCCGACGCGGGCATTCTGGATCGGCTGTGGGAGCACACTCTGGTGTTCTATGTCATGGGGAAACGTCCCTACCATAAGCTTTTGTCAGCCTTCATTGATAAGGTATGGAAGCCGAAGGGTGATACGAAGCTTTACGCACGCCCAAACGTGTTCTTCTACCAGAAGCTTTCGTGTGAGGAAGATTGTCAAAGGATTCTTGCTGGTGGTCCTTGGTTGTTCCAAGGAAGATTCATGGCTATCAGACGTTGGAAAGCAGGCATCTCCCTTGAACGAGACCTCCTGGCAGAGGTTCCACTGTGGGTTCGATTCCATGGCCTTAGCCTCGGTCACTTTTCGGATAAGCTGGCAAGCCTAATTGGAACTCCTCTGTTCATGGATGTCAAACCACAGCGGTTGGCCAAAAAGAAGGATATGCAAGATGTTGCACCTCGATCCATGCGGCGAAGACCATCCCGTCGACGGTCCCTCTGGTCTTCTACTCCGGCAAGAGGGAGCCTATCGGTGTAGAACTTGAATGGCAGCCGCCAAGGTGCAGCCACTGTGTTTCTTTTGGACACTCTGCGGGTACATGCCCCTTCGCCAATGAGATCTTCGTACCGTTGGGGAGCGCTGATGTACCAACTTCAAGCCGTGAGGCCCCGTCTCAAGGACAGGAGCTCTCCCCTTACAACGGGAGGGGAGAGAAGGATAAGGATCCCCACCCGCAAGCAAAGCATCTCGTACGGATTGAAAGGGCTGACTCCACGGTGGTTGACCAACAGCATAGTGCTCAAACTCAATCGGAGAGCCTCCCCACAAAAGCGTCGAAGAAGATGATAGCCCAAGGCAAACATTCAAAACCTTTTCCTTTTGGTCGCAGGTCCCTCCTTCATAGGAATATAGGGGCACCCCGAAAACAGGCACCTCTGGCTGCTTTGAATTTGGAAAATCCCAAGTTCAACCTGAATAATCCCTCACCATATGATGCGAGCCAAGAGACGAACTTGACTCAGGGACAGGGCATTGATGAAAGATTGGGAGATCCGTTGGGGGATACCTCAATCCTGGCAGTCCTCACGACGACCAACCCAGCTTGGTCCACAGCGTCCCACAAAAAAAGAGGCCCCAAAAGGCGCCCACCAAAATCATCGGGCCTACAGCCTCTTCTACTCAAAGTTCTTAATGGTGTTGTGGTTTGTAATACTCGAGGACTAAACAAGCCCAGAAAACCGGGATCCTTGCTTGGGGACCTCATAAGCAAACAAGCGGAAATTATTGGCCTTCTTGTGACTAAGATAAGGCCGGAAACGAGAGCGAAATTCGCTACTCAAATCCCCAATGGTTGGGCCCTCGCCCATAATGAAACTATGCTGGGCAGGTTGTACGTCTTATGGAAGGTCTCTTCCTGGAGTTGCACTTCTGCGGCCATGTCATCTCAGGCAATTACCATGAACTGTTCCAATCATGGGGAGCTGAAGTTGGTTATTACATTCGTATATGGATCCAACTCTCAGGCAAAACGCAGAGATCTGTGGGACCATCCTTACCAAACCTCAGCAACCATCAATGCACCCTTGCGTGTGATTGGTGACTTTAACGTCGTGCGCTTCACCAATGAGAAAGTGGGTGGCCGCCCGCCACAGCAGGAATCAATGGGGGAATTCAATGCCTACATTGACCAGTGTGCTCTAGTCGACATTAACTCTTGGGGCAATCATTGATCTTGGACTAACTCTTCCATTGGTCCTTCCAGAATCATAGCCAGGCTGGACCGTGCCCTTGTCAATGAATCTTGGCTCACCACCTTCCCGCACTCAAGGTGCAATTATACGCCTCTGACGTCGTCTGACCACATGTTGCTCTCCGTAGAGCTCGCCCAGCTCCCCTCACTTCCAAAGCCATTTCGTTATTTCGACTATTGGATGAACCGCAAAGGATATGACGATGTCATTTCATGTGGCCGGAACCTCCCGGTGGCTGGTAACCCTCTACTCCGCATGGTAAGAAGGCTAAAAAATGTTAAACTTGGGCTAAAGTCATGAGCCGCTGATGAGGGGAATGTTTGCAAAGACTCCAAAATGGCTAAGGCTTTCCTTGATCAAATCAACGATGCTTTGGGGGATAACCCAATGGATGGCATCCTTGCTCAACTGGATAAGGACACAAAAGACTACATCGAAGGACTGGAAAAGGACTTGGAATCGGCTTGGAAACAAAAGAGCCGCGTGGATTGGCTTAAACTCGGGGATCATAACACCAAATTTTTCAACATGGCGGCAAAGGTTCGTATCAACAAGAATAATATTCTGTCTCTTTTGGATGACGAAGGTCGGGTCATTGATAAACCAGTGGAGGTCGCTTTGAAGGAGGCGGAATTCTTCACCTCGCTTATGGGGCCGGAGTTGCCTCGATCGACCAGGGATGCCCCCACCTTTGTCCAAACATATTCTCACCGAGCAGGCTAACGTGTGGCTCACCAGGCCATTCCTCGAGGAGGAAATTTAGCGCTCATTATGTTCGATCCCATCCAATAAGGCTCCGGGGCTAGATGGTTTTAATGCGAGATTCTTCAATAAACATTGGGAAATGGTAAAAGGGGAGTTATTTTCGGCATGACATTCCTTCATGGTGGAGGGAGCATGGTGAGGCAGATAAACCACACCTTCTTGACCTTGGTTCCAAAGTCTGCGTCCCCAACGGGTCTTGACGACTTTCGCCCCATATCATGCTGCAATGTTATTTATAAAATCTTCTCCAAGATTTTGGCTTCTCATTTGGCAGAGGTCCTACCGCATCTGATATCTCCCAATCAATCAGCCTTCATCAAGGGTCGTTCTATAGGGGGCAACATAAGACTAGTGTAAGAACTGTTATGGGGCTTTAGCAGGAGATGCAGCTTAAATAGGGCTTGCCTCAAGATAGACTTGACGAAGGCTTTTGACTCTATCGAACATTCCTTTATTCTTGAGGCCTCAATGGCAATGGGGTTCAATGAAATCTGGATATGATGGACTGAAAACTGCATCGCAACTCCCTCCTTCTCCATCCTATTAAATGGGTCCCCTCATGGCTTATTCAGGGGTACCCGTGGGCTGAGACAGGGAGATCCTCTTAGCCCGTTGTTGTTCACTCTTGGGATGGAGTCCCTCTCTCGCCTGGTGGAGGTGGCATTACAGGATGGAAGGTTTTGGACTTTGGGAAAAGGGTGTGCTTCCGTCCCCACCCACCTAATTTATACGGATGACCTACTTATCTTCTGCAAGGGCACTATGCGTTCTCTGCTGGCCGTCAAGAACATCCTCAAGGAATTCCATAGCATCTCTGGACTCCAGATGAATGCTAGGAAGAGCAAACTTTTCCGCCCCAAGTACTTCCGGGACAACCTCACCTACGCCCTACGGATCGGCATCCTCTCCCGATACCTGCCAATTTCCTATTTGGGCATTCCCCTTGCCCTTCCTACGGTGGTAAGCTTATTCATAGGGATTTGGTGGACAAGGTTAGGGTCATGCTTGGGGGCTGGAAGGCAGCGACCCTAACCATGGTCGGTCGTGCCCAACTACTTAGGTTGATAGTTTCGGATGTACTACTATATTGGACTGCTAGCACGCTCATCCCTCTTGGCACTGTCCGCAAAATTGATATGCTTTGCGTGGACTTCTTGTGGAAAAGGAAGAGACATGATATTGCATGGACCACAATTTGCATTCCTAAACAGGAAGGGGGGATTGGAATCCAGTCCTTGGCTTCCCTCAAGAGTGCCGTGATTGTCTCTTGGTCCTGGAGACTGCATACATCTGATACGTCCATATGGGCAACTTACATGAAAAGAAAATATTTGCACACTTGTACTTTGTGGGATGTTCCTACTTCTTCCACCCATAACTGTGCTTGGAAGGCGATTCTGCATGAAAGGGATACAATCCATAGAGTTATCCGCTCCACCTCCCCTCCCTTACAGTGGATTCACTCCCCCAAAGGTTACTCTTTCGCCAGTGCGGTGGACCTCATTCGCCCAAACGCTCCTCCCAAAGCTTGGGCCAACAGGGTTTGGGGTAAGAGTATTCCCCCAAGCAAGGTTTTAAAAAACGTGAAGCATATCGAGACGTAAACCTCACCCGTGAAAGAATTTTTCATAAAATATAATAATTAATCATAATTACAATTTTCAAGTTCTAAAAATTAAATAATTATGATTAAATACATAACTCTATGATATTTCAAGGCTAACATTATGGTTTAAACATCCAAGTTGTTATATAACTCTCTTTTTTTGAACTCTAAATCTGTAAGGAGTCAAGTAAATATGGATATGTAAGCACAATAATGGGTAACTCTCCGTAAAATTTAAAGTTTTGAATAAAATTTAACTAAAGGGACTAGATGTAATATACCATTTTCAAAATTAGGTGAGATATGTGTCATTCAATTGAGAAGGATAAGAAAGTAAGCAGTGAATATGTGATCACTTTCTACTTTACCATAATGATTCGGGGATAAAATACTTGAATATTGCATGTTATGATCATCTTTGTTCATGCATGCTTTGATGTGTATTATTTTAGTCCCAATTGAATAGAAGAAAAGATTATACATGTTTACAAAAAATATACTTTTCAAAATTTAGGACAAAGTAGCGGACTTGCATCCAAACATTTTAATAAAGAAAGCATTTACGCTTGATTAATACCAAAGAGTAGAGGCATTGGATTTAAGAACTTAAATTTCATTTTTTTTGTTCATGTTGATTTATAAAAAAACATGCATAACAAAGTAAAAATAAGCTTCATATGTTAATAAAAAAAAAAAAATATTTTAGTGAATCATGAGCTTAAAGACTTGAAAATACTTGCCTACGAAAGATGAAAAGCTCACTATCAAAAAGAAAAAGAAAAAATATTGCAGAAAAAAATAAAAAACAGGCCATACATGAGGCAGAGCCTCGAGGTACGCCTCAAGGCGTGCCTCATAAGCCAATAGGCGCACGCCTCATTGAGGTTGAATGAGGTTATAACCTCGAGGCGCATTTTTAAAAATAATGCCCCCAAGGCTCACCCTCACCCTCTACAGGGCGGTGCAGAAACGTCTCCCCACCACGGACCGGCTAGCAGGCTTTCATGTATGCCCTCCTACTACATGTTACCTCAGCCTCCTCCATTCGGAATCACATGCCCACTTGCTATTTGATTGCAACATCTCCAGCGATGTATGGTTGCGCTCCTGCTGCAGACATGGAATGGCATCTCCTCCAGTGGCCCCCCTAAAGGACCTCTTAGATTGGACTGCTTCAATTCAGGAATCCTCTGCCAACGAGCATTTCGGCCTTATTCTTTGCTAATGTTGTTGGCTGCATCTAGGAGGAGAGGAACAATCGCTGGACAATCATTGCCCAAAGAATCGTTGAGATGATTGTTGACAAGGTTGTTCAAACGTGTTGCCTGTTGCATTGAGCCATCAGTGGTCGAGTTTTTGTTCCCCCTCCACCTAATTGTTCAACCTGGACTGCAATTTTCTGGAAGTTCTTCTTTTTGCTTAGTTGTAAGCAAGGCCGATAGTGCCTCTTTGTAAATACCGTTTACATGAAATACATACTTATTTACCAAAAAAACTTGAGACTAGAAAATCTACAAGGCAATAGTTACCTGCCAAAAGCAGAAAAAGACGATGCCTTTAATGCACATGAATTTCGCCATAGGTCTATGAGGTGCAAGTTCCTTAGCAAAGACGTGATAGAAAAGCACCAATGCATATAGGGCCATAGACACAGAGATGTTCAAGATCATGGAGATTGTCCATCCGACCCAGTTAGGGTACATGTTAAGAAGTTGGAGTACTATCATAAATATTGAACAGATAGGGCGGATGACAACAAATTGCCATGTCCAGTACTTCAGGAGCTTTAATGTGTGGTGCTCTAATCTGACTTTGCGAGGCTGCAAGTAGTCAAAAATGTAAGCATAGTTCAACAAAGAGAACTTTATTTTAAATAAAAATTGAGATCATAATTTAACAAGGGACACTCACACTCAAATACTGGGAGCAAAGTGAACAGCCATCGAGACAAACTTTTTTCAAATTTTAAAAACTGCAAATCAACAAGCCAGAAAAGTACTCAAGAAATTATTATCCGGCTATCTGTTTCATTGCTATCGTAGAGGAGAATATATCCCTTTTTTAGAGGCAAACACTGGGTCGAGAGAAATTATAACACAGGTTAAGGGAGGGGTTACATAATATTCAGCCCATCTCCTCGAAGCATCCATACTATTTTTTTCTATACACCAACAAAATGCCATTTACGATATCTATATCAATCCCTCTACTTCATCATATTCGAATCATTTACCACATATTAACGATCGCAAAGGTACTTCTCTAATTATTATTCCTTTCTAAACACATACAATAACAAAGGTTACCGTGCGGTCTAACACACATGTTAGGTTATGGGACCATATATCCTTCTAAACTTAAACCCGTTAAAAAAATAAAGTTCCCCTAGAAAAAAAATCTGAGCCTATTGATATTGATAGCAGAGCATTTTAGCATCCTTGGAACTTTCTCCTGGAACAAGAAAGAATATGGTATAAAAACTGATGTCAATGTAACAAAACTGCAACCTCGAATTTCGACTCCTACCAAGTATTGACACAAAATGAACCTCCCGATATATCAAGATTTTATAGGTTTACATGTAACAAACCAAAGTATTATATTCATCCATTTTTAGGATTTCAAATAAAATTCATCCATTTTTTAATACGAATAAGGATGCAATAAGGATGCAGAATTTTGATGGATATATCAAGATTTTAATTCACCAAAGCAAGAGAGAGAAAGACCAAAGACCTTTCTCAAGCGAGATGCATTAAGGATGAGGAATGACGTGTTTGTTACTCAGAAGGATATAGAAACCGGATGGAAGCAATAGTTCCATAAGTTTTTCATTGGGGAAGGAAATAGAGAGATCACTTTGGGAGATCTAGCTAGTAAAGTTACATGAATCGTGCAAGCTATAGACGAATACAAAGGAAGGAAGTAGAGGAGGCTTTGAACGTTACGAAACCTGGGAAAGGTGTAAGACATGATGACATTCCTATAAAAGTATAAAGAGTTCTAGGTAAGCGTGGTTTGACCTGGCTAACAAATTTATTCAATGTTATTTGACGAAGCAAGAAAATGCCTAAGATTGGAGAAGCATCATGGTACCTCTTTACAAGAATAAATGAGACATTCAAAATTCTTCGAATTATAGAGGTATCAAGTTGATGAGTCATACTATGAAAATTTGGGAGCGTGTGATCGAAAGAAGGTTGATGCAAGTATCCAAAGTAAAAGAAAATCAATTCGGATTCAAGTAAAGTCGTTCAACTATTTATTAAAGTCATCCACTTGCTGCAGAGAACAATGGAGGTTTATAAAGCTAAAAGGAAGAACCTCTATATGATTTTCATTGATTTGAAGAAGGTTTATGATTGTGTCCACCAGGTGATATTGAGGAGAGTTTTGGAGAAGAGACAAGTACCTATATTATACATTAACCTTTAATATAAAGGATATGTATAATAGGGCTTCATGTTATGTAAAGATCCAGTCTAAGAAAATTGACTATTTTGATATCAATATTGATTTGCATCAAGGTTCAGCTTTGAGTTCATTCCTTTTTACTTTGAATATGGACGAGTTGACTAGTCACATTCAGGATGAGATACTTTAATGTATATTATTTGTTGATGATATTGTGTTGATTTATGAGACTAAAGATGGAGTAAATGAGAAGCTTGGAGTCTGAAAACATGCATTAGAGACTAAAGGTTTTCGTATAAGTATGACTACTACCAAGAAAGGCCGTATCGATATCGATATTGTTTCGGTCCGTACGGAAATGAATATACATGGATATATCGCCGATATATCGACGATATCGGTGGAAATTTCGGAAATGGCTCAAAAAAGCCATTTTTGTCATTTTTTTTAGAAATTAAGATCATCCAAGATAATAAAGCAACAAATAACCTACAAATACACACTTATGCCACACATATCTGTCATTTATAGCCCATATATCGCACATATCGGTCATCAGATCGAACATATCGCTATTAATGTTTATTACTAACCTTTTAAATATTGGAAACGGATTCCTTCCAAGTTCTTGTAACATTAAATAACTTACAAATATACACGTAGATGACACATATAGATCATTTGTGAAGATTATGATCCTTATATTGCACATATCGGTCCTATCGAACATATCGTTGGTAATGTTAGTTGTTGACCTATATATATTGAAAATGGAGTTCATCCAAGTTTTTAGATTACTAAATAGCTTACAAATATACTCTTAGATCACACATATCAATCAATCCCTAAATCTTATATCGCATATATCTATCAATTTGAACATATCGATACTATTGTTTGATTCTTGACTTATAGATATTTTGTTTTGAAGAATTGACTTATAGATGTTGAAAATCGATTCCATTCAAGTCATACAACATGAAATAAATTGTAAACATATATCAAGTTGAAGAACCATTGTATACACCCTCCTGTCGCACCAAACCCTACCAGTACGGGGGTCTCGCTGCCCGGTCAGCGAGCCTGGGGGGCTAGGGGGCCCAAGTTGGCCCCCTTATAGCTAGATAAGTAGTTGGATCAATCTTGCATGAATAATAGCATCGACAGATAGAGATATCGACGAAATATCGATGATATCGATCGATATCCGGTATTTTTTATACTGAATCCGGTCATTTTTGACCGATATGAGCCGAAAAGGAGATACTGGGTAATATCGAAACCCCCTACCCTGTCGACTACTACTGAATATATAGAGTGTATTTTTATGGAAGTAATGGTGAAGGGATCGAAGTGAAGATTAGTGACAATAACATCATAAGAGTCTTTTAGATACTTGAGATCTATTTTGCAACGTGATAGGGAAATTGATGGAGATGTTACTTACAGAATAAATACAGGTTAGTTAAAGTGAAGAATAGCCTCTGATATTGTATGTGATGGGAAAATTCCTATGAAAATTAAAGGGTATTTTACAAAGTAGTTGTAAGACTTGCTATGCTCTATGGATCTGAATGTTGGCATGTGAACCACCGACATGTGCAGAAAATAGCAATTGAAGAAACGAAAATCTTAAGGTGGATGTGTGGACATACACGTAAAGATTGGATTCAGAATGATGCGATCAGAAGGAAAGTGTGTGTAGCTCTGATCGAGGATAAGATGCGAGGATAAACGCTTAAGGTTGTCTGGTCATTTGCAAAGGAGGTCGGGTGATGCACTAGTTAGGAGATGCGAGTGTTGGGATGTTGACCCGACTAAGAAAGGGCAAGAAAGGCCCAGAAGTGTTGGAATGAGACTATCCAAAGGGATCTTGGTTTTTTGCATCTAAGCCCGGTGTAGAGATATATTTATTTACAGTATTTATTTATTGTTTCCGTACTACTTCTCAATTCCCTGTTCTTATGTAATTTACCCATAGGCTACTCTCCTATATAAGAGAGCCTAAGGTTCACGAAATAAAAAAACTCTTGTTTTTCCAAAAACTCTTGTTTTTCCCAACATGGTATCAGAACGGCGGTCCTAGACCGAAGCTCGGAAACCCTAACCCTGACCCCAACCCCACCTCGATGGCCTCGCCAAGTCTCACATGCCAAAAGCTCCCCCCCCCTCTTCCCCACGGCATCTGCCAAGCCCGCGGCTCCTGTCGAGCCTTGCCTGGGCGCCGCCAAGCCCGCACGGCTCCTGTCATGCCTTGCCTGGGCGCTGTCATGCCTCCACGATCTCCGCCCGACCACTGCCTGGGCACCGCCGCCTCGCCAGGCCCTTGCCCGGGCACCGCCATCACCACCCGAACACTGTCAGGCCCCCGCAGCCCCTGATGGCACCAACCCAGCCCCTGATCTCCGCCTAGGAGCTTTGTAGCAGCTCGCCGAAGACCTACCAATCCCCCTTCTTCCACGAGGCTTGAACGTTGTAGTCGTGGTTCTCTGTGTTCGATGAGATTGGTTGCATGAGTCTACACATGCAACCATATCTCTATATGTCAGTGTAGACAAGCCCGTGTCTAAACTTCATTTCTAGTTTTCTCAAGCCACCATGTCAGAAAGCAAGGTCGACGTTCCCTCCATAAGTGCATTCAGAGGTCATGTGCCTATAATAAAAATGGATGGGTCTAACTATGAACTGTGGGCTATGCAGCTCATGACTTTGATGAAGTCTACAGGTAAGAACACATTCCTACCGAAGAACCGACCGAGAAGACTGGAGTTAACGCCTCATGGGAGGCGGATGATGCTTATGCCAAGGTTTGGCTTTCAGGAACATTGGCATTAGAGATCACTAATGATACACTTCATCATCCCATAGCCAAGAAGATGGATATTCTTGCTGCCACTTATTCACAGGCGAAGAATGAGACAAAGATTCTACAGCTCCAGCATGATATCTTTACGATCAAGCAAAATCGGCGTCCTCTTCACTCTCTATATACATCCTTGCGTGGGATGTTTGAGAAGCTTTATAGCTTCATGCCTCTGACATCCACCCCTGAGCAGCAGAAGACCTATCGGAATGCAACCATGGTTGGTGTGTTCTTGCCTTCTTGGCAGCTCATGATCCTGAGCATGAGGCAGTCCGTTCTCAGATTCTTGCAGACTCTACCATTCCTCCAATGGAGGAAGCCTTTCGTAGGCTCAGTCGGATCACCGCTCCATCTTCCTCTGCTAGTCAGACCTCTTCAGCTTTGGCTGCTTCTCGGGGTAGAGGTGGCTCCTCTCAGTTTTGTGAACGAGGACCTCGCGGAAGAAGAGGTCGTGTTCGTCAGCTCTGCACCTTCTGCCATCGATCCGGACATACCTAAGACACATGCTACTCTAAGCATGGATTTCCCGTCTCTGCTCGAGTAGCTGAATAGATTGAACCCCCAGTAGCCTCTTCTTTGGATCAACGTTTTGGAGATCTCGTAGCATGATTGAGGGGCATTATACCTCCTTGTGGTTTTGTAACATCTTCGTCAGCCCCTGGGAGTCATTCAGATGTAGCTGCTTCAGCATCCTCCAGTACCTCAGGTAGCACTTATGCACTCACTACCAGTAGTAGACCCGATGCTATAGAATGGATTATGGAATCCGGTGCCACACATCATTTGTGTGGAGATAGGGGACAACTTACAGCCTACAGGCAAGTTGTCAGGTCGAACTGTGGTTATTGCAGACGGGACTCATTCCCCAATTAATGGACAAGGGGAGATTAGTTCGACATCCTCTATGCATCTACAAAATGTGTTACATGCACCTGACTTCTCTATGAATTTGTTGTCCATTAGTCAGATTAAGAAGGATTTACATTGTTGAGCCATTTTTGACCCATCTTCTCTAGTTTTTCAGGACATCCTTACGGGAAAGGTGATTGGTTGTGGCTGTGAGCAGGGCGGTCTCTATTGCCTAATTCGAACTCCCTATGCTGGAATCTCCTCACTATCTGTTGGACCTACCTCACCATTAGTGTGGCACATGCGTTTTGGTCATCTCCCACTTCAGAAGCTGTCATTTTCTACCTCAAATCTCTCCTCACACATCCTTTCAATGTGAGGCATGTCAATTGGGAAAGCAACATCGCTCTGCCTTTCCCAGTCGTCAGAGTCAGAGCAGTAGCTCCATTTTTTAGTTGTTTCATTTAGATAGTTGGGGTTCCAGTCGTGTTCCTGATCACCAGGGGCACATGTTTTATCAAGTCGATGATTTCTCTCATATGTCTTAGGTCTTTTTATTAAAGAATAAAACTGAAGCCGGAGATGTTATTAAAAATTTATTGACCGAAGTACAAGATGTCTTTTCTGCTACTGTGAAAATTGTGAGAACTGATAATGCCTTGGAATTTTGTACTAATAATCTCTCCAATTATTTTTTTACAAAGGGAATTATTCATCAAACATCATGTGGATATACTTCCCAACAAAATGGTATTGCAGAAAGAAAGCATTGTCATTTGCTTGATGTTACTAGGACACTTCTCATTCAAAGTCGTGCTTCTCATTTCTTTTGGGGCGATGTTCTAACAGCATGTTATCTTATTAATCGCATGCCCTC
The DNA here is from genome assembly GCA_037367405.1 of Ottelia alismoides. Lineage (NCBI taxonomy): Eukaryota > Viridiplantae > Streptophyta > Magnoliopsida > Alismatales > Hydrocharitaceae > Ottelia > Ottelia alismoides. The sequence continues at coordinate 44,571 of JAZKJV010000804.1, forward strand.
GTCAATCTTGGGTGAGAAATTCCTTTCTCTCTTGCCTTTCCTGAAAAGGAATTGTTCTCACTCACTCCTCGTGTGTTTGGCTCACAAGGACACAGAAAGGATACATGTGTTATGATCCACTGTGCAGGAAATATTACGTTAGTGCAGATGTCACCTTTTTCGAGTCTGTGATGTATTTTACTCCTATAGGTGATCGATTGACATCTTCAGATACTAATTATGACATATATATGCTACCACCACCACCATTACCTCCCACACCTCCACCACCACCACCTACTTTACCACCACCTTCACCTACTATATCGGTCCTAGTTCCACCATTGCCACACCATTATACCCGCCGACATGCTTCTGCTCATGGCCAACGCTCATCATCTAGCATGCATGAGGTAAGTTCTGATAAAAAAGTTTCTAATGATGGGTTTAATGGTCTATCTGAGCAGGATTCTTTACAGGGGCAGATGTAGATGCTGCAGATTTGGATCTCCCTATTGCACTCCGGAAGCAGAAGCGCAGCTGTGCGTCATATCCTATAGCATCCGTGGTCTCATTTAATTGCTTGACAAGCAATTTCAGGTAAGGTTCAGGAAAGCGGTATGCGTATGCGTTCGGACTGGTCACTGAATACTGATTAAGCGGTATGCGGGGGCATATGCGGGGTATATGTGGTTCTAAGCGGTTTTCTAATTTTTAATTAAAAATAAAAAAATATCTATGAATGACATTACCACTGAAGTTATGTATCTAAGTGGAGTTAAAGAAGATCTAAGAAAAACGATTCATGTTAGATGGGTGTGCATATATACTTTTTTTGCCTCATATTTAATCACAAAAAAAAACATTTACCACAAAAACTTTACATTATATGATTCGTATTAACAAAACTTCAATACACATACATGCACTACATGAGCAAAACCTCAACCGGCATATCTAAAAATATTCGACAATACATTGCATATACTCGTGAAAATAATACATGAGAAAAATATAAAACATTGCATATACATAATGGTATAATGCATTGCAATTGTATAGAAATGCATGTCATATTCTAACATTGAATGAAGATGCAGAGTTACAGAATTAAGGACCAGAATGAGAAGATTGAAAAGTTGGAGCTGTTGGAGCAGCATGCGGGGCCTATGCGGGATATGCGGGGCATATGCGGGGCATATGCGGGCCGCATATGCGGGGAGGGCGCATAATGCATTGATTCAAGTAATCGGTGTGGTCTGCATGCCGCACGGGCATATGCGGCCGCATATGCGGCCCGTGCGGCCGATTTAGTGAACACTGGTTTCAGGAATTTTGCAGGTGTATTATCAGTTGTGGCCATTCCACGGAATTATCAAGAGGCTCTGAAGGACAATCGATGGTGTTTGGCTATAGAAGAAGAGATGGTTGCTCTTCAGTCGAGAGGCACGTGGAGCCTTGTCCCAGCTCCCGCTGGCGTGTCTACAGTAAGCTGTAAATGATTGTTTACAGTTAAGCACAACGCAGATGGTAGCATCGACAGATACAAGGTGTGACTGGTTGCGTGAGGGTTTACACAAACATACGGGGTGGATTATCTAGACACATTCTCTCCAGTTGCTTATCATTCCACCTTACGGATTCTTCTCTCTATTGCCGTAATTCGAGATTGGTCGTTGTTTCAATTAGATGTCAAGAATGCATTTTTGTATGGTGATATCAAGAGGAAGTCTATATGCAACAGCCACTTGAAATTGTTGTTGAGGGGGAGTGTTCACATGTGTGTAGACTTCATAAGGCGATCTATGGCCTTAAGCAGAGCCTAGAGCTTGGTTCCATAAGCTGTCGGACTTGTTTGAGAAACAAGGGTACAAACGTTCGAATGCATATCATTCCCTTTTTATACAGAAACATCCAGTGGTATGATCGTTATTATGGTGTATGTTGGTGATATTCTTATTACAGAAGATGACATACAAGGAATCAAGAGGGCGAAAGAACTTCTGGGTCGTGAATTTATCACAGAGGATCTTGGAGCTCTTAGATACTTTCTGGGATTGAAGTTTGCCAGAAATCAACAAGGGCTTGTGATGACCCAAAGGAAATATGTCACTGACTTGCTAAGTGACACGGGAATACTTGGATGTCGACCTGCCACCACACACATGGATCCAAGCATAGAAACTATATGATGATGATACCGATGAGGTTGAAAAGGAGGAGATACAGAGAATTGGTAGGAAAGCTCCTTTATGTTAACCATTACTAAACCCGATATTTCTTTTGTTGTTAGTCGGGTAAGCCAGTTCATGAGCAAAAGCGTCAGGTCCATATGGATGCTATACAGATGATACTTAGGTATCTAAAATCATCTCCAGGTGTAGGTCTACTATTTAAAAAGGGCAGGGAGATCGCCATCTAAGCATGTGTAGATGTAGATCATGCAGGGTGCCCAAAGGATAAGAAGCCCACCACTGGATTTGTTGTATATGTAGGAGATTCTCTTGTTTCATGGAGGAGTAACAAGCAAATTGTTGTAGCCAGATCTACTGATGAGTCTGAATATAGGGCTATGGCCTATGTTAGTACAGAAATGATGTGGGTTCTTGTTGTTATTACAGACCTATGTATAGAGGTTCCCATTCCTATGGTACTAGAATGTGACAATCGGGTTGTTATATTTATTGCAAATAATCCAACATTTCATGAGCACACCAAGCACATCGAGTTGATTGTCATTATATACGATATATGATTCAAAAGGGGTTTATTTCCACATCTCATGTCAGCTAAGGGGATCAGACTACAGATATCTTCGCCAAAGCCTTACTCAGAGGACCTTTTCAGAAGTGGTCGCCCAAGCTGAGCATGATCGACATCTATGCTCCATCTTGAGGGGGGTGTAGAGATGTATTTGTTTACAGTATTTATTTCATGTTTCCGTACTACTTAATTCCATGTTCTTAAGTCTTATGTAATTTATCCATAGATTACTCTCCTATATATGATAGCCTAGGGTTCACGGAATAAAAAAACTCTTGTTTTTCCCAACACCCGGGAATGACCCAAGATAGATCTGAATGGAAGGCAAAGAATCTATGTAGCCGACCCTACTTAATGTGGGAAAAGGCTTTGTTGTTGTTGTCGTTGTATTTGTGAATATCAAAGTAATATCTATTTTTAAATAGATATGGATACGGATGCCAAAATCTATATAAAACGACGGTGACAGCGTATCGAAGACGGAGATATTCATATTTATTTGCATCTAGTTACCAATCGCATGATATGAGAACACACATTTAAAAAGAACATCATTAGTGCACAATGAAAATATATAAAAATATGATAAGCAAGATAATGCCATTGGTATCACGTGAGGGATTCCCATAGGAACTGCTTACTAGCACATATTAAATAAAATTAAAATCCTGTCTAGAAACATAAGGGAAGGGTAGACTGGAAAATATCGAGGATCAAAGAACTTGAATAAGCTCATAAGATTAACCTTTTCACACTTCAGAAAAAACGTTCTACGAAGGTTGTTGTCGGGTCCTTGGGGAGCGGACCATCTGCACTTGCACTCAAATTTAGGGCACAAATCTTGGGGTATTTTTACGGGCAAGATTTCCCTTAATTTCAATTGTCTCAATTTGAGGACTGAAAACTTACTTTGGCATGATGTGGTCCTACGATGGAAGGCAAAAGGAATCACTTTAAATTTTACTAAAGATTTATGTCCCGTTTTTGTGTCGGAAGCTGGAGCTCTTATAATTTCTTGTTGATTACTCATCACACCAATAACAAAAATATATTGGGGACTTTACTCTAATAAGGAAACATTCTAACCGCATAACTAATGCTCCATTTAATAGATATTACGAGTATAACAAATGAATTGAATCAGCGAGGCTTTATGAAATCCGAACCCTAAGCTACTTTTACAAGGTCAGGTGGAAAGTGGAAACTCCCCGAGCAGTTGGGCATTTCTAGATATAATCATGTGTAATTCCTCATTTTTTCATCAGGTGCCCATTATCTCTCTGAAAACCCTACCTAAGACGTTCCCAATTTTATGACGGCTTTTAGACCCCAGCCATTGCTTCAAGGAGAGTGCTTTTGCTTCAGAAAGGAATCCTGCGGGGATTTAGTTAGGAACATTTGGTCCGAAAATGTAAGCTCCAATATCCGTTTCACGCGTAGGCCGTGAAAACGAAAACTTTGAAGATATCCTTACATGGAAAAAACGGTATACTCCCGCAACTTGACTTGAAAAACAAGATTGGTGGTCTAATCTCTGAAGCGGAAAAAAATCTGGACCCATATCAAGGGAATGAGGTTCAGCATTTACAAAAGCTGTACCTAGCTCTTGAAGATATTTTGAAAGATGAACTAGAGATATAGAATCATAGAGCAAAGATCAAGTGGCTCAAAAAGGAGATAAAAATACTAGATTGCTACAAACCTCAGCGTCAATCATAAGAAACAAAACACAATCCTTATGTTAAAACTTAAAAGATAAAAATGGCATGCCTTGCTCCGACCTAAATGAGGTTGATGAAATAGCCCTCAATTTCTACTTAAAAAAACTTTACGTCGGTCCAGGAAAACAGAGATCGTTTGTGATAATATTTAGGGGTTTTTTTACAATTGTATCCTTAGATTCTGCAATATCAGTTATGTCCCTCTTTTTACAATATTAATTGTGTCCCTACCTTCTTGCACAAATATCACTTATGCCGTCCCATTAGCTTTGCCATTAGTGAGTAAATCAAAACATAGTTTATACAAACCAAAGTTTGATTTAGTAAAAGTTTCTTACAATTGTGCCCCTAAAATATTAAAAGCAGAGGATGTTCTTGGGAAGGGGTTGTCACTCCCTCCCAGGCCTCAGTCCCGACCTCCTCTGCCCCCTGAGCCCATTTCCTCCTCCCTTCCCGACCCAAGCCACTTGTTCACCCCCAGTCTCTTCTCCCTTGCTAGTTCTCCGCAGCCCCCCTTTGCATTGGTGGTATGTGGTCTGGCTGGAGTCGCAAGCTGTCCAACGGGAGTGTCTCTTCTCAGCTATCATCCCCACTGACTTCTTACAAGCCACAACTAGACAATGTATGGGACTTTCTCTACGTTGTGGATGGATACGTCGGGCATGGAAGAACATATCGATATCGGTATCGATATCGGTACCATGTCGATACCGATATATCGCCGATATATCGGCGATATATCGACGCCATATCGCCGACACGGGGATTCGGCTCGCCTTTTTTGCCTGTCGATACCCGATATCGGACATATCGGCGATATATCGGTGACCTGTCGATACCGATATATCGCCGATATATTGCCGATATATCGGGATACGGCCTTCCATGACGTCGGGCATATGCATTGTTCATTAAATCGGCCGCATGGGCCGCATATGCAGACGCATATGCTCGTGTGGAATGCAGACCGAACCAATTTCATGAATCGATGCATTATGCGTCCTCCCCGCATATATGGCCTGCATATGTTCAGCATATGCCCTGCATATGTCCCGCAACTGCTCCGGCATTTCCAACTTTTCAATACTCTCATTCAGATGCTTAATTATGTAGATCTACCTCTTCCTCTATTCAATTGTAAGAATATGGCATGCATTTGTATACAATTACAATGCATTACACCATTGTATATTCAATGTTTTCAATGTTTCATGTTTATCTTATGTATGCATGTATGTATAATGAAGTTTTCTTATTATGAATCATCTAATATGTGAAGTTTTTATGGCTAAATATTTTTTGTGATTAAATATTAGGCAATTAAAATCATATACTCAACCATCTAACATGAATCGTTTTGTTAGATCTTCTTTAACTCCACTTAAATACATAAATTCAGTAGTAATGATATTCATAGATATTTATTTATTTTTAAATTAAAAATTAGAAAATCATGTGAAAGGGTATATAGCCCGCATATGCCCCTGCATACTGCTTATTCAGTATTCGGTAGCCTATTCGAATGCATACGCATACTGCTTTCCTAAACCTTGGGCGCATGAATCTAAGCGACAAGGTTAAGCAGCTATATAGTAGTAAATGTTAGACCAAAGAGTCAATGTGACAATGAGGTGCTCTTAAAAAAGTACACATGTACCCTCTTTTTTCTTTCCAATTACAATTGTACGTCTGAGATAATGTCCACTTGGGAAGAGGACGGAAACTAACTCGAGGGGCACAACGATTAATTGCTCGAGAAGGTATACCGCGTATTTTCCATCCAATACACATATATTTAAGCTAATCTATAGAGTATTTCTAATAATATTATATGCAATCAACGTCTATTTTACATCTGTTTTTTAAGGGCATGGTGTCATTGTTTTTATATCCTCAATATCTATATCCGCATCTGTAGCCGTATTTAAAATGGATAAGGATGTGGTATACATGTATTTGTATCTGTCATTTGCATCTTTAGGCACAATTGATATTGTAAAAAAGGAGGGACACAATGATGAGCGGCCTACCAACTAGGGTTAAGTTTGAAAAATAATCACGGTCGTGACCCCAATCAATAGACCGGAGCTCAACAAGAAAATAAGAGAACAATACAAATCAAGCAATCAAGCACAAAATCAAATGTTAGCGGTCTCCACTATTTATTTAACATGGTATAGCGACCAGTATCGAACACAAGGTGCACGGAAATGTACGAAGTAGTCCTAATCAGAGAATGAAATGCATATTTTTGTGGTTTTTAATTTTACAATTTTTTTATATTTTTCAATTAAAGGAGGCAAGCAAGAAAATAAGGTCAATAAGCACACAAGCAAGCCTTTTCAATTTTTATTAAGGTCAAAAATGCTCAAAAACAAGAAACAAAAATATTTTTTGTTTTTCAAATATTCAGATGTTTTTGGTTATTTTATGGGATTTTTTCAATTTTTATATGATTTTATAAAAATCAAATAAGAGCGAAACAGTGAGACAGTGCACAGCCAGGACAAAATTACAAGTTAAAAATATTTAAAGTGTCCTAATGTCCAGGTAGCAGTTTTATGAGAAAGTAAATAAAAATAGCTAACAACAGAAACAGGAATTATATATTTTTTCTAAAATTTTTAATAATTTTTATAAGTTGTTGAGTCTTTTGTAATTTTTAGGGTTTTTATGAGGAATTTTCAAGCAAAAATGATGCTGAAGACGAAGCATATAAAAACACACGCACGGAAATTTTTATGGAATTTTTTAGAAAATTTTTCAAATTTTTATGTGTTTTATAAAATAGACAGGACAGTTTTTAAGTGTTTTTTATTTCTAAAAAATATCTAATAAAACTAAATTAATTCACAAAAATTAGCATAAATATTACGTGTTAGCAGGAGCTAACTGTAATTTTTGTGGGATTTTTGGAGTTAATTTAGTAATTATTTGATTACAAACAAAGCACACAGAACACAGGGACCTATTTGCAATTATATGAAAGTTTCAGGACTAAACAATAACACACGTAAAAAGCTCAAGGCTAAGCTTGCAATTTATCCAATTAATTCACGTGCATGCTCAATAAACCACGCACAGGGGCATAACTGCAAATATCCGAAAATTTCAATTCAAAACATAACAGTCAAAAGCACGAGGGTAAATCATGCAAATACACCAGCTATGCACATGAGACAGCACGTGAGTTCAGTTAAACATGACTAAAATGCAAATAGAGAAAAGTGCAAGGGTCTGAATGTAAATTATCCAAAGCAAAATAACTACAACAAATATTTACAGAACTTGGAGATAACATAGAAGGGCGTAAGTGCAAATTACCCTTTATTAAGAGTTATCTGATGGTCGAAGGTGATCCACTTAATGGATGAACGGTCAGGATCGATGGACACCCCTTCGGCGATGGACGGATGCAACGCGATCCTCAGATGGATCCAACGATCAAGGCCCCCCGATAATGAGCGATGGAGATTAGAACTGGAGGAGGGCCCGATCGGACGGCGGAGGGACAGTCTGGAAGAACTCGCCTCCGGAGAGATTCTTTCGTCGATGGTGCGTGCCTCGACGTTCTCTCGAGCCACGGAGGTGTGAAATCGACTGGTGAGGTTGTTATGCGCCTGCATGAAGGCACAGAAGGGCCCAGGACCAAGCGAGATGCCCTGGGGGTGACTGGGGTACCTGAACCTTTCCTGTGGTGTGCAAGACCTCCAGAAGAGGTCATGATGCGCCTCTACCCTGCAGGAAGAAGGATATTGCTCGGAAGATGGTCCCAGCACGGGTTTGGGCGTAGTAGGCATCGCAAACCAAGGGGTCCAGTGGATGGGACAAGTCACTACAAAGCGGGGGATGGGACCTGTTAAACAACTCCAATCCGATGATTGGAGTTTCGTGGGAGGTTGTAGAGCGAACGTAGAAGCGGAGGGGAGTCAGAGTGAGGTGTATGATCGTCAGAGTGTGGCGAAACGATGAAAAACGGAGGCTCGTCGGAGCTACTCTGTTCAGCGATAAGAAGATGGATTTAATGGACGAGAAGCGGTAAAGACGTTATTTGAAGATGGAGGAAGATCGCCTGGGAGTCGTGGATGAAATCCACGGAGGTAATGGCCTCAATGGACGGCGATTCCAGAGGCTGGAGCTCCTTGTGGCGGAGCAGAGGCAGAGTTCGCCGGACCTAGGGTTTCCACGAGGGAAAGGAGGTCGGGTGCACAGGAGGAGGTGGCGCAGCCAAAGGTACTGCAAAAGGGAGGAGGGAGTCAGCATATATAGGCTTGGGGATCCGACAAGGAGGAGGTGTGGCCCGCGAACCTAGGCTTGGATCAAAGAGAAGAGGACCGGGCGAAGATTAGGGATTTGTCCTCTATACTCGGAGCAAAGATTTGGATGACAAGAGTATCGGATCGGGTCTGGAGAAAATGGCAAAGTTCGGACGAAACCCGATCCGTCCAGGAAGGCTACCCAAGGGGATTAGTTGACCGAAGTCAACAATCCGACGTGGGCCTATCAGAAGTGGCATCGGAAGAGGACAAAATAGACTACATGGCAAACCAGAGAAGAAAAATAAAGGAAAATAAATTAAAAATAATAAATGAATTTAAATCAAAAAATGAATAAAATGAAAAATGTTTATTATTTTTCAAGGAATTTTTCTATGATTTTTAATTATTTTTTATGAAAAACAAATTGATCTATATACAGTATATAGTGTTATATACAAGTATAATATACCTATATATTTTGTACAATTATTTTTATTTTGTTATTTTTACATAAATATCCCAATTTTGTTTTTTATTTATTTTCAACATATTTTTAGGAGTAGAAAATAATTTTTATTTTATTCTTATGATCTATTTACAGGTATAGAATAAATAGGGGTGAGACATATATACATGTATTTTGCACAAGTAAGAGAGGATTTTATTTTTGTTTTTCTGATTTTTATTTTATTTTTGTTTTATTTTTATGACTATATACAATGAGATAGAAAGAATATTTTATTTTTATTTTATCAAAAATAATTATGTACATGCATAGGTGATATGTACAACATAGAGTAAGCCCTATCTCTCTCTACTTATTTCTTTTGGCAATAAGGTCAAGGCTTGACCTTCTCTTGGGGTTTGGGTCACTCTGTATTTATTCTAAATACCTCTTTCCTTTTTCTTTTCCTTTATTCTTTTATTTTTGCACAAATACATGATAATTATATAATGTTAACACATGCATGTTGAATGCTAACTTATTGTATTTACACCTATTTACATGATGCTTTGCCAAGATAAATAGCTAAAATAAAAGAATAAAGAGTGAGAATCAAGGATTCATCACATAACTAATATTGCACAATCTAAGATGCGCAGAACCATAAAAAACCCTAAAATTGAGATTGTGATTTGGCAGGAGATCGAAAATCCACATGATCTTACACTCTCGGAGGTTGAGGAGACTATAACAAGTTCCAAATCTCGCAAGGCCCCTAATCCATACGATTTCATTATCAAAAGTTTTAAAGCCTTCTGACCAATGATCAAGTGTGATTTCATGGCTCACATCATAAACTACATACACCTTGAAGACTTTGATTGGGAAAATATCAGACATAAATAACTCCATCAGTATGATCTACAATAGTGGTTTCCGGGAAAAGATTAAGAATTATATGCCAATGAGGATGATGATATCAATACGCATCATGTAATTATCTCTCTGGTTTTTTTTGGTCGATAAATGGCCAAGAAGCTTCAAGTTCTAATCCATCCGACGCATTGTTCCTTGATGAAAAATAGATCTACTCATTGTTGTTTACATATTACTTTGGAAATCAAGGAATATCAGCATAAAGCCATTATTTTTAAAATAGATTTTATAAAAGCTTTTTTATACGCTGACATTATCACGTTGTTAGGGTTATTGAAGCAACGAGTTGCCCAAATAAATACACTAGGTGGATTTACCCATCTTAATAACGATGGTCATTTCAATGAAACTAAATAGCGGCTCAGTCGGATTTTTGAACTAGAAAGGGGGGTTTGTAAGGGAAACCTTATTTCTCCTTTACTATTCATTATACCATTGATGTTCTCGATGGGAAGATGAGAAAATTTGTAACATATGTCCTTACCAGGGGCTTCATGTTCTTAGCCTGGATATCGAGATCACAAATGCACAATTCACAGATGACTTGCTCATTTTCAATAATTACGATAAAGATGAAATCCAAAACCTATCGAACACCCTCAAATTCTTTCCACTCATTTCGGGTCTCGAGATAAATGCCCCAAAATCATTTATATATTGCCTCAATCTTTTGGTTAGTGCAATGCACAAGGTTGCTTCTCACTTCCGTTAGTCATTAGATAAACGGATGCCTTTTAAAATATTTTCCGTTGTAATTTTATTGTAATTTTTAAATTTTGTAAAAATCAAACGTCGCAATCTTTGGATGTACCTTTTGGTTTTGGATGTCCTTTTTTTTGGGTGAAAGGGTGCTTTCTTAATGGGCTTAATTCTCTGCATAAGAAAACCTAGTTTTATGTAATAGAAGAGATGAAATGAAGTAATACTTGATTGGCCATTGACTTTATCCTCCTTTCTCCTTTGAGTTTCTTTCTCCTCATATCCTCCAATCCACTCCTCTCCTTCTTCCAATCTCCTTTCCCATGCAGCTAGGTGTGCTCCTACCAATCCCCTTACCCTAATTTCTTCTCTTCTTACCCACACCAATTCTTCCCTAATTTCAGTTCACATCAATCGATACCTATTGATGCAGACTAAAAATTTGCATGGGAGTGTTGGGAACATTATCTGTTCTCAATAGAAAAAGGGAAAAAGGTTCATTATCCATTTGGGGACTCCTACTTCATGTAGGAGTAGGATTGGAGAGAGGGGACATTAATGTTATATAAAGAACATCCCTCAAGGCTTTGGATCTCATCCCAACTCAAGCATCCCTCCCTCTCTTCTCTCTTAGTTCTCTCTCCCCAAGTAGGGAGAGAAGTAGCCCGTGCAAGGCACGAAGAGCAGTCCGCACAAGGCGCGAAGAGCAGCCCACAGGGGTATGAAAAGCAGCCGCAGGAGGGTTTCGTTCTCCTTCGTCCATATGCGCACAGGAGGTGCGAGGTGCATCTGCGTGAGGAAGGATCACGCACGAGGAGGGACAGCTCGTGAATAGGAGAAGCAATGGTATCTTGTTCTCTAAGTACAAGGTGACAGTTATCTGATTTTATTCTTGTAACTGAGCATTAATTTTGTTGGGCAACAAAACTGAGAAGAGATTGTGCCCTCTCATTTTTCAACCTAATGGATTTGTTGCGGGTCGCCGTGCTCCGTGGATTTTCCCCTCTCTCACATCGAGGAGGGTTTTCCCACGTTAAATTCTCGTCTCTTTGTGATTGCTTAATTAGCATGCTACGATTACTGTGATTGGTTCCCGTGTGGAACGTTCCGCTGCTAGTCATCCTTTGCATGACAGGTTAAGGGAATCCCCGCAATTTCCCTACAAGTGGTATCAAAGCTCGCGTTGTCGAGATGGGGAAGGATGACGAAGGCACGATGATCAAGCTGACGAGCACAAATTTGCAAATCTGGAAGGTCAAGATGGAGGACATCTTATATTGCAAGGACCTCCATGATCCGGTGGAAGGAGAAACTGCCAAGTCCGAGGGCATGTCCGCAGGTGACTAGACGAAGCTGAACAGGAAAACAATCGACACCATCCTAAAGTTGCTGGACTTATCAATATTCCACCATATCGTAAAAGAGTCAAGTGCAAAGAACTGTGGGAAAAATTAACAGGGCTTTATGAGGAGAAGACCACAACCAATAAGGCGTTCTTGATTCGAAAGTTGATGAATCTGAAGTATAAAGATGGAATGAAGATTGCTGAGTGTGAAGATATTTGTATTTTCATATTTCATATGTGAATCTTTCTTATTCTCTTTTTTCTGTTTTCTACTTTATGTAATTTACCCATAGGCCTCTCTACTATATAAGAGAGCCTAGGGTTCTCAGAAATAATAACGCTCTTATTTTCTCCAACATGATATCAGAGCGGCGGTCCTAGACCGGAGCTCTCGATTCCCGAAAAACCCTAACCCTACCTCCAGCCCTCCCTTCTCGCGCACCGCCGCCGCCACCGCCTTGCGTGCGCACAGTCGCCTCGCACGTGCCACCGCCCAATGCGCAGCGGCCTCGCGCATCTCTCCGACAGACCTCGCACGCACGCCTCGCACAGCAGGCCTAGCGTGCACAGCGCCTCCTCGCGCGCTCTCTCGCGCACCTTCTGTCGCGCATCCTCACGCGTTGTCTCGCGCGCACAGCAGTTCACGCGTGCCTTGTTTTTTTCGTGTGCGGCACCTCAGCAAGCTACTGTTGAACCTTCTAGGGCTTGAGGGTGAGCGTGCAACTGGGTTAACACGCCTCTCACGCTCCGTGCTTATCAACTTCGTCAGTTGACCGATGGGTTGGTGTGCATGAATCTACATGTGCACCCAAACTCATATATGTCTGTGTAGACATACAAATTGTGGTTTCCTGCACCCGTAGCAGTCTTCTTCCGGCAGTATGTCTGAAACAAGGTCAATGTACCCGCCACTGGCGCATTCAGAGGTCCAGCGCCTATTGAGAAAATGTACGGGACAAATTATGAGCTCTGGGCTATGCAGTTCATGAGCCTGATGAAGTCGAATGGTAAGAAGCATATTATTACCGAAGAGGAGCCGGTGGAGAAGACTAGGTTGAATGCCTCGTGGGAAGCAGATGATGCGTATGCCAAAGTCTAGCTATCTGGGGCGTTGACGATAGAAATCACCAACGACGTACTACATCAACCCACGGCTAAGGTTATGTGGGATATTCTAGCAACGACATATTCGCAGGCGCGGAACGAGACCAAGATACTTCAGTTGCAACATGATATTTTTACAGTCAAGCAGAATGGACGCCCCCTTCACTCATTGTACACATCCCTGCGAGGGATGTTTGAGAAGCTCCATAGCTTCATGCCGTTGACGGCCACTCCTGAGCAGCAGAAGACGTACAGGAATGCTACCATGGTAGGTGTATTCCTGGTTGCCCTTGATCCAGAATACGATGCTGCCCGGTCTCAGATTCTTGTTGACGCTATTATTCCTCCAATGGAGGAAGCTTTTCGCCGACTGAGTCGAATTAATGTCCCAAGCTTGACTGCCAGCTAGATACCTTCAGCGATGGCAGCCTCCAGGGGTAGAGGTGGCTCCTCTACCTTTCATGGTCGTGGCCCCCGGGGTCGTGGGGGTCGGATTCGTCAACCATGTAGTTATTGACGTCGACCTGGTCACTCCGAGGACACATGCTACTCAAAGCATGGCTTTCCTGCATCAGCTCGGGTAGCAGAACAAGTTGAGTCTCCTGCACCTTCCTTATTGGACCAGCAATTCGATGATCTTGTTGCCAGACTGAGGAATATCATGCCTCCTGATACAACTCCTGAAAGTCAGTCAGATGTGGCCGTCTCTGCCTCTGCCAGTTCACCTGCCACGGCCAGTACTTCAGGTAGTTCTTATGCTCTCACCTCTTGTGATGGATCTATGATTACAAACTGGATTATGGATTCTGGAGAGACACGTCATCTCTGTGGGGACAAAGAACAGCTCACGTCATATAGACCAGTCTCTTCAGGACGAACTGTGGTGATAGCCAATGGGACACAATCCCCGATCACAGGACAGGGGGAGATTAACTTGACACCTTCCTTGAGATTGCAGAATGTGTTATATGCTCCCGATTTCTCTATGAATTTACTGTCCATTAGCCAGGTTACAAAGGATTTAAACTGTCGAGCTATTTTTGACTCATCATTTCCGTGGAAGACGGAATGGTGTCTTGCTATGGAAGACGAAATGGCTGCGTTGTAGTCCCGTGGAACTTGGACACTTGTTCCCCCTCCTTCCGGAGCGTCTATTGTTAGATGCAAGTAGGTGTTTACTGTTAAATACCATGCAGATGGAAGCCTTGATCGGTACAAGGCAAGGCTCGTGGCACGTGATTTTACTCAGACCTTTGGAGTTGATTACTTGGACATGTTTTCTCTAGTTGCTCGACATTCTAATTTACGTGTCCTTTTAGTTGTTGTAGCATGTGATTGGCTGTTATTCCAGCTTGACGTGAAAATGCATTTTTATATGGAGATCTACAAGAGGAGGTCTATATGCAGCAGCAGCCTCCAGGGATTGCTGCTGAGGGGGAGTGTCAGCAAGTTTGTAGACTCCATAAGGCAATATATGGCCTTAAACAGAGTCCAAGAGCGTGGTTTCAAAAGCTTTCAGACCTGATTGAACGACAGGGATTCAAGAGGTCAAATGCAGACTATTCCTTATTTGTGCAGAAGACGTCTAGAGGTATTGTTGCTATCATGGTGTATGTTGATGATATTGTTGTTACAGGAGATGATGTGCAGGGAATCAAGATGGCGAAAGACTTTCTGGGCAGTAAATTTGTGACTAAGGATCTGGGCACCCTAAGGTATTTCTTGGGGTTGGAATTTGCTAGGAATGCACAGGGTCTTGTGATGACCCAAAGAAAGTATGTTACAGATATGCTTGCAGAGACAGGCATGATTGGATGTCGACCTTCCACGACTCCTATGGATCCTAGCATGAAGCTATAGGATGATGATACAGATGAAGTCGATAAGAGGAGATATAGAGAGATGGTTGGAAAACTCATTTATGTTACAATTACCAGACCGGATATTGCATTTGCAGTGAGTCGAGTGAGTCAATTCATGGAGCAACCTCGACAGGTACATATGGATGCAATACACATGATATTGAGATATATAAAATCATCTCCAGGCTCAGGATTACTATTCAAGAAAGGAGACACACTCTCTGTATCCGCATATGCTGACGCGTATTATGCAGGTTGTCCTAAGGATAGGAAATCGACTTCGGGATTTGCAATATTTGTTGGCACTTTCCTCATTTCTTGGAAAAGCAAGAAACAAACTGTTGTAGCAAGATCAAGTGCCGAGTCAGAATACAGGGCTATGGCCCAAGCAAGTACATAAATGATGTGGATCCGAGCAGTGTTATGCGATCTACACGTAGAGGTTCCTCTACCCATGGAGTTACACTGTGATAACCAGGCTGCCCTATTCATTGCAAACAATCATGCGTTCCATGAGAGAACAAAACATATTGAGGTAGATTGCCATTACACTAGAGACATGATTCAGAAGGGCCTGATCTCTAGTTCATATGTCAGCTCTGGAGAGAAAACCGCGGACATCTTCACCAAGCCACTGCCCAGAGGATCATTTCAGAAGTGTTCATCCAAGCTGAACATGATGGATATCTATGCTCCAGCTTGAGGGGGGTGTGAAGATATTTGTATTTTCATATTTCATGTGTCTCTTTCTTATTCTCTTTTTATGTAATTTACCAATAGGCCTCTCTACTATATAAGAGAGCCTAGGGTTCTCAGAAATAACAACGCTATTATTTTCTCCAATACTGAGCACTTGAATAAATTTCAAGGTCTCATTAATCAACTGAGTACGATGGACATGGCATTAGATGATGAATTGCAGGCACTTCTTCTATTGGGTTCCATGCCATAAAATTGGGAAACTCTGGTGATTATTGTGAGCAACTCTGCTATAGACAGCAAGCTGACCATCCCTATGGTCAAGAGCAGTCTTCCGAATGAAGAAATCAGACGACGATCATCTGGAGAGCCATTTTCTTCGCATGTGTACGCAATTGAAAGAAGAGGCAGGCCCAACAACAGGGGAAGATCACGAGAGAAACCTAGGGAGAAGTCTAAGTACATAGGAAAGTGACATCACTGCAACAAACATGATCACTGGAAGAGAGATTATAGAGTCTGGAAAAGAGAGCAAGCAGAAGCCAAAAAGAATCAGAAGAAAGAAGAAGATGAGAACATTCCGCAGCAGTGGCTGATGACGACGAGGATCGGTTGGTTTTCACTATTCAGGAGCAATGTCTACATGCATGGGATGACTCCGAGTGGGCTGTTGACACGGCTGCCTCCTATCACGTGACTCCGCACAGAGAGTTCTTCACTTCCTATACAGAGGGAGATTTTGCGAGTCAAGATGGGGAACAGTAGTAACTCCAAGATCGTTGACACAGAGACCATCTCAATTCAGATTGATATTGAATGTGCAATGACGGTACAGGATGTTAGGCATGTTCCTGACCTGCGGCTTAGCCTCATATCCGGTTTTCAACTGGATAGGGAGGGCTACCATCTGACGGTTGGCAACAGCAAATGCAAGATCAACAAAGGCTCTCTTATCATGGCCAGAAGCAGGTTGAGTAGCATGCTCTACAAGACTCAGGTGAAGGTCATGGACAGCAGCCTACATGCTAGCGAGGCTAACACGTCGAATCTCTGGCATCGTCGACTCGGACATATGAGCTAAAAGGGCTTACAGCTTCTGAGCAGGAAGGAGTTGATTCCATGCCATGCTAACATTATGCTATCACCTTGTGATTCATGTGAGTTGAAAAGAACATGAGTGTACCTTTCAAGACCAGATCAAAGGTGAAGGAAGATCTTCTACAGTTGATTCACTCTGATGTGTGCGGTCCCATGGACACAGCGTCTTTGGGGGGGAAACAAGTATTTTCCGACTTTCATTGATGATGCATCAAGGAATGTGTGGGTTTATACGCTGAGGACAAAAAATCAAGTTTTTTATTACTTCAAAAATTGCATGCCATGATGGAGCGCGAGATAGGCAAAGTGTTGAAGTATCTACGCATGGACAATGGAGGGAAGTACACCTCTCACGGCTTCCAGAGCTACTGTGCAGAGCACGAGATCAGGCATGAAAGGATAGAGCCCAGCACATCACAACACAATGTTGTCGCTGAACGGATGAACAAGACCATTGTAGAGAGAGTTCGTTGCATGTTGAAAACAGCGAAGCTGCCCAAGACCTTTTGGGTTGAAGCGGTTCAAAACGTATGCTATTTGATCAATCGATCTCCATCTATTCCTTTGAATTTTCAGGTTCTTGAACATATTTGATCTGGAAAGGATCCCTCATATGCCCATATGAGGGTGTCGGGTGCAAACCTTATGCATTTATACCGAAGGAACGGAGGAAGAATCTTGATGACAAGGCAGTACTTTACATTTTTGTTGGCTATAGAGATCAGGAGTTCGGATACCGACTTTGAGATCCAAGGAAGAAGACCATCACCAAACATAGAAATGTGATTTTCTATAAGAACCAGACATTGGCTGAGGAGGACAGTGGTGATGGTGATTCAGATGGGACTACTATGGATGATAATAGTGATGAAGATTTTGATTCTTCTCCAGTACATGGTACATATGGGGAAGATGCACAACCAGAACAGCATGAGCCAAATGCAGACCTTGCTGCTGCAGGTCTAGTAGATCTTAGCAAGGGGAGCAGTCTCATTAGCAAGCACGTGCAACAAAGTCTCAGGTCAAGAGATCTGGGAGGGCACCTCAGTCAACATCCATCATCCAACTATCATACATCCTAGTATGTGATGCTGACTGATCATGATGAGCCATGCACTTTTGAGGATGCACAAGAGCGTAAGGAGAGAGATCATTGGAGAAATGTAATGAATGAAGAGATACAGTACCTGAAAAAAAAATCATATCTATGATCTTGTTGAGCTTCCTGCAGGCAAGAGAGCACTGAAGAATAAGTAGGTCTACAAGTTGAAGTCAGATGATGGTGGCAAGCAACTGAAGTACAAGGTCAGATTGGTTGTGAAGGGATTCAACCAAAAAGAAGGCATGGACTGTAAGAGTGGTGCTAGGCCTTGTTGCAATCCTAGATCTTGAGCTAGAGCAGATGGATGTGAAGACAACATTTCTTCACTATTACCTGAAAGAAGAGATCTACATGGAGCGGCCACATAGATAACAGGATAAGGGGAAAGAGGCACATGTTTTGCAAGCTGAGGAAGAGTCTCTATGGCTTAAAGCAAGCCCTTAGACAGTGGTACTTGAAGTTTGATAACCTTCATGATGAAACAGAATTTCAAGAGGACTACAGCAAATCCATGTGTGTACATTCGACGTCTTCCCAACGACAGATTCATTATCCAGTTGATCTATGTGGATGACATGTTGATAGTTGGTCATGATCCTGTGTTAATTGCAAAACTCAAAAGGAAACTCTCTAAGGAATTTGAGATGAAGGATTTAGGCAGCAACATACTTGGGATGCAGATCACTTGCGATAGGAAGAGGCGCATATTGTGGTTCTCACAAGAGAAGTATGTTGAATACATTCTGAAGCGGTTCAACATAAAGAATGTGAATCGTGTCAGCACACTCCTTGCCACTCATTTCAAATTGACGAAAGAGACATGTCCGTCTACTGCTAAGGAGAAAGCTGAGATGATCAAGATTCTTTACCAGTCTGCAGTTGGCAGCCTTACGTATGCCATGGTTTGCACCAGACCCGACGTTGCTCATGTCATGAGCGTAGTGAGCAGATTCATGTCGAATTCATGGAAGGGTCATTGGAAAGCAGTGAAGTGGATTCTGAGAAACTAAGAAGGACCTCAAGTATGTGGCCGATGTTTGGGAGGCCAGATCCCAAACTCTGTGGATACATAGATTCTGACATGGCAGGAGATGTGGATCAGAGGAAATCGACTTCTGGATACATTTTTACTTTCACAAGGGGAGCGATTTCGTGGCAGTCCAAGTTGCAGAAATACATTGCACTCTCGATGACTGAAGTCGAGTACATTGCAGTAGTAGAAGCAGGAAAAGAAGTTGTGTGCTGACAGCGATTTCTTAGTGAACTTGGAAGCGAAGATAGTAAGTCGATTGTCTTATGTGATAACCAGAATGACGTTAATCTGAGCAAGAGCATGATGTACCATGCTCGCACAAAGCATATAGACATGTGATATCATTTGCTGAGAGATACTATTGACAAGAAGCATCTCATTCTAAAGAAGATCCACACAGATGAAAATCTATTAGATATGCTGACGAAGGTCGTGACTCGTGATAAGCTACAGCTCTGTAGAGAGCTGAAAGCTGTCATCTCTCGGAGATCATCTTTTTGAAGACACCTCCCCATTGGGATGAGGGGGAGGTTGATACGAATATTATCCATACCCAATAAAAAAGGGAAAAAGATTGATGATCCCTTTGGGGACTCCTACTTCATGTAGGAGTAGGATTGAAGAGAGGAGGCATTGATGCTATATAGAGCGGCTATCAAGGCTTTGGAACTCATCCAAACTCAAGCATCTCTCCCTGTCTTCTCTCTTAGTTCTTTCTCCCCAAGTAAGGAGAGAAGTAGTCCATGCAAGGCGCAAAGAGCAGTCCGCGCAAGGTGCGAAGAGTAGCCCGCAGAGGCGTGAAGAGCAGCCCGCAGAGGCGTGAAGAGAAGCCGCAGGAGGAGTTCGTTCTCCCTCGTCCATACACGTACAGGAGGTGCGAGGTGCTCCGTCTGAGGAAGGATCACGCACGAGGAGGGACAGCTCGTGAAGAGAAGCAACGGTATCGTGTTCTCCAAGTACAAGGCGACAGTTTACTTATTTTAATCTTTTAACTGAGCCTCGGTTTTTGTTGGGTAACAAAATTGAGAAGAGATTGTGCCCTCTCATTTTTCGACCTAATGGATTTGTTGCGAGCCGCCGTGCCCCGCGGGTTTTTTCCTCTCTCACATCGAGGAGGGTTTTCTTGCGTTAAATTCTCGTCTCTTTGTGGTTCTTTGATTATCGTGCTACGATTATTGTGATTGGTTTCCGTGTGGGGAACGTTCCGCTGCATATCATCATTTGCAGGACAGGTTAAGGGAATCCCCACGATTTCCCTATAAGGAGGGGAGAAGAAGATAAAGGAGGAGGACTGGATTAGAGAATTTGAGAGGAGAAAGAAAAACCAAATGGGAAAGGAGGATAAAGTCAATAGGTAATCAACTTTTATTTCATTTTGTCTTGTCAATTACATAGAAGTAGGTTGTCTTATATAGGGAATTAAGCCCATTAAGAAAGCACCCTTTCACTCAAAAGACACATCTAAACCAAAAGGTACATCCAAAGGGTGTGACTTATTATTTTTACAAAAACTAAAAGTTACAATAAAATTGCAACAAAAAATGCTATAAACTACAACATAAACTCTCCAGAAACTACCATGGATTCCCCTCTCGTGTCTAAAATTCTTGAAGTGCCAAGTTAGCAACCCCTAGTAGACAAATTCTCGTCCAGACAAAGTGGGTGGAAAGCATATATGCTCATTCTACCCGTGAGGGTGTCTCTCTTGAATTCCAACCTCACTCCCTTCATAAACTCTTTTTTCCACCCTAAAATTGCCTAAATATGCCATAAAATGCTAAAATTAGGGAAAATTTCCTACGGATACTCTAAAGTTGCCTAAATATGTCATCAAAAATGATAAATTTAAGCGAAATTTCTGATGGAAGGAAAACCTAAACACCAGTAAAAGGAATCATGTGTCTTGGGAAAAAATATGTAGACCCAAAGGAAACGACGAGTGTGGCATAATTGACCCAGAAAGCTTCAACAATCATGTGGTTTTTAAATGAAAATTGCCCTGATGGAAGGAGACATGGAACTACCCCAAAAAATTATCCAAGCCTCATGCTACTGAGGCAAGACAATACCTATTAAACCAAACTATAAAAAAACAAGACTCAAATGTTGGGAAGGCAATAAAAAAGGGCTCAGATAGTAAAATTTGTCTCCTGCAAGATATGCAATCGAGGGGAAACTCCCTTCTCTGGTTTGATAATATTGACGATCACCAATGTCTTAAGGATGACATTTAATTGTTGTGGCCACTCGTTTGAAACAAAATGGATAACGGGAAGCAAGGCCTTCTAAAGCTTAGGTCCGCAAACAACTGGCTTTCCAAGCCTCAAAACCAAGGTCTACATGCGACTATGGAGACAAGGTGATCGTCTCAAGGAAAGACTTAACAATAGTATAATAATGGAGGGAAGTGATATCATAAATTTCATCACTAGAGATGATGGGGAGAAAACTCAAAATATAAACAGACTTATACAAGTTATTCCAGCACGGAAGCTAAATATCATATTCTCCTTTTTTTTCTGACAGCTCAAAAATAAACATGGGTGCATGCATAGGATATGCCTTTGAAACAACGTATTAATTCACCAAATAGATGCTTCCTTTGTAAAGACGAAGCGAAATCCTGGAAGCATTTACTATGCGAAAGGAAGCTTGCCAATAGCATCTTTCTAAATCTAAGACTCCCGATGGAGTGCTCCATCTTATACCTCCATCCATATAAATGCAAATGACTCCACATCCGATGACTATTGGTGGCTGAAAGCCAAGGTGGCATTTGTATGGTGGTGTCTGAGGAAGGTGTGTTGCATGCGTGCACACAAGGGGGTGAATCACATGAACATGACACGAGGGAATTACTCAAAGAGCTGAACCATTTTATACGGTTTCATGTTAATTAATTTCTTTATTATATATGCTCCCTCCTCCTTATATGATTGACAACCTATGTGGTCGTGTTTACCTTTGATGGCTCCTATCAGGACAAGTGAATATCAACAAGCCCAAGCAGGACCTTGCTAGAGGACAATGAAAACATTACTTGTTTAAGGTGCCTACTTGTGAACAAACGGATAAATCTTCAAACAAAAATATGGGCTTCTGTGGCTGTTTTTGTTTTATGGAAGTTAAATCAGGTCCGAGGAGTTGTCCCTCGCGTTAAAAGGACACTATGTTCACGTACGAAACAATATCTACAAGGGAACCTCCGGGCTCTTATGCTCTGGCTAAACGTAATATGACAATTTTGTCTAAACAAATTGCCCCTCTGTGCAGGTCATGAGATCATGGTTACATTCCTACCACTGCTTTGGGATGCCGCATAACTGCACTCTTTTGAGAGCTACATTCATGCACTTCTTTTTTCAAAAGCAACATGAATGCATTCTTTTTAAACCAACACCATTGCCATTTTAATGAGTAAATGTTTCTTAACATGATCAGTAAACACGTGAACAGAAAGTTTGAAAAAGGGAATAGAAAGATAAGTATAGAATCAGAGCTATAATCTATAAGGTAAATTACAGCTTTCACCAAATAAATCTTGTTAATTGTGCGTTTACAATTCTCATTTCTATTTGGTCGTCACTTTTCGTTGATAGGTTTTCTATTCAGTCATCGCTTTTCCTAGATAGGTTAACACAGCAGAAGCCATGTGAAGGTAGCAGTAAACAAGTTCGGCATGCAATGAAGTCTTGAAAGGTAATGAAATCCAAACTTTGCTCATACTCCAGAGAACTGAAGCATAGCTTTATTTCCAGAAACATGTCGTCCAGTTTTTCGCATAATCTTTTATCGGCAGTTTGAGAAGTTTTTTGAACTCCTGAAGAATATCAGAATGCATCATGTTCTTTCACATTTTTAAGACCAGGGTACAGTGTGTCTACCACACAAAAGACCAGGGTTCAAATCCCACTCTTGCAGTGGGTTGCGTTAGGTAGTCGACGGCCAGCGTAAAAATAGTCGAATCTTTCAACATGGATTTGAGCAAGAATCCATGTAGCCGACCCTACTTATAGTGGGAGAAGGCTTAGTACATTTTTTTTAACCCTTAACTATGTCCGGCCTTTCTAGGAACTACTATTACAACCATTATATTATAAGCTTTATCCAAGATTTTTATGCTGAGTGGATTGAGTAGGGTGTACTTCGAATTAAACTGGAATTACATATGCATATAGGCAGCACGCAAGAAAATGCCATGTAATCACAAACACCATGTAAGAAAATAGCATGTATATTCAATTGATCTAGGGTTTCTTATATAGTGTGAAACCCTAAAGTTAGGCGAAAAGAGAAAATACAAGGATGCCCCAGAGTTGCAGGACTCAATAAAGATATGACTCATTAAGTCTAACATTCCCCCCTCAAGTTGGAGCATATATATCGATCATTCCCAACTTGGAAATCATCCACGAGAGACGTTTATTCGATAGTGTTTTCCTGCATATATGTGCAAGCTAAAGATCTGAGGAGATATGATGAGTAATAATTTTCCCTCCCCGTACAGCATCTCAATTGAAGTAACAGTCAATTTCAACATTGTTCGTCTGCTCATGAAAAACTGGGATTGGTGGCGATGTAGGTAGCAAACTTGTTGTCACAATATAAGGGGATGGGAGTGGTAGTATGAAGTCCAAGCTCCTGTAAAAAAGAAACAAGCCAGGTAGTCATCACTATGTGGACAGGTGTCTGACAGAAACAGAATAGTCAGATATCAAGTTGTGGAAGCTAAGACAGCTCATCTCAGTAATAAGCCTGTCAAACCAAGCCCATGGGTTTGGACTTGGCCCACATAACGAACCGGAATCGGGTTGGGCTAAGATGGGCCAGGCCCAACCCGACATGATGTTCATCCCTACCTATACCCGTTTTTGGTATGAAAATATCCAATGAAACACATTTGATAGCTCGAGGAGACAACTTATCTACAGTCTAAAAATTGTGCACAAAGGCAGTGCAACTAAATCATCAATGGAAGTGGAAAAGATTCCTTATCAAGATACAAGAGTGAGAAAAGAGTTAGCCCTTTGGAAACTGAAGAAAAGATCCTATTGATGAGGTAAGTGGCAGTAAGAACAGCATCCCCAGTGGATTATGGAAACCTTCATGTTAGTAAGCATGGTATGAGCAATGTCTATAAGGTGAAGAAGCTACATTTCTACTATCCATTCTATTGTGAGATATATGGATAGGAGATCTGGTGAGAGGTCACATGAGTGGTAAAGAAAGATACCAAATCCTGCTGAGTGAAATCTAGAGCATTATCAAACCTGATAGTTTGAATACAAGTAGAGAAAGATGATTTAATAAGCTGAAAAAAAGACTTGACACCATTATTAATTTCAGATCGTTCCTTGACCAAATAGACCAAAGAAGACCTGTTGTAATCATCTACAAAGATGGCAAAGCATCTATGACTGGCAGTAGTACGAACAGACAAAGTCCACAAATATCAAAACAGACAAAAGAGAAAGGCAATGATCGATGTAGCTCAGTCCTAAGCGGAAAAGAAGCCCGGTTGTGTTTGTCGAACCAACATGCTTCACACTCGTACGATTTCAAAAAAGAAAATACAGGAAATATTTGAGAAAGAGATTTAGCAGATGGGTAACAAAGCCATGAATGACATAGGAACAGGTCAGCTAATATAGAGACAGCACTTGCAAAGATTGAGTCAACGGGATATCAATGTAGTATAGGTCGTTCTTCTCATGCCTCCCATCAAAAATTTGCATCGTCCTAATGTCTTGAAAATATCAATAGAACACATCAAAAATCACACAACGGTTCATTCAACATGGTTTATGAATTGACAATAAGTTCAGAGGAAAATCAGATGCGTAATAAACGCCAACGAACCAGAGCTTGGAGAACTCAATAATCCCAACAGTGGTAATAGGAGAATGAGTACCATTAGCCACCTGAGCTAACTTCACCGTATAAGAGGGTTGAGAAGCGGTCATAAGACTACCTTCTCCAGTCAAGTGGTAGATGCACCCAAGTCAATGATCCAGACTAGTGTTGAGAATAAAGCAGAGGTGTCTATAGTATATGAGGTAGTAGCTAGATCTGTGGTAGCAGTAATTGCCAAGGGAGTATACTTCAGCAATCTGCAGAACCTTTATTAGACAGGTTATAGAAGTCCCATGACTGTTGACAAACACCTTGAAGGCCCACGACCAGAGCACGTAATTCTCTGCACCATTGAGTTTGATAGAAGTTGCATGTATTATCACAAAAGATGTAGTGTACACGGATTTGGTCTCCATAAGAATATTCCATCATGGTCTGGTAGATAGTTCGAGAAGTAGAGTTATTCATTCAATCACGCATGTAGGTGACTAGAAAAAAAATTCAATGCCGGAGGGGGCTGGAATCATTATGGTAGCAGCAAAATGAGGGCTGGAATCACCCTAAAGTCAGCCATTATAGGTGGTGGTGGCACCAATAAGGCGTGCGGGAGGTCTGGGGAGGCCTTACGCCTATTGTCCATCAGCTTAGATGGGGCCAGGAGGTCTTGGATCGCCATTGCAAGATGCTCGAGCGTTGTGGTGGTGCCAGAGCGCTATGGACATGTGGTGGCGTTGGAACAGCATTGTGGCAGCACTAGAATGGCGATGTGGCAGCACAGCAAGATGCTGGAGTGCACCTTAGGTGGTGCATCAGTACTTTAAGGCCTTGAAAGGGGCCCTATGCGAGAAGGAGGGCCCGTATAGGCGCTCAGAGGTTGCGGAGAGGCTCGGAAGTGGCGGAGAGATGATTTAGGTCAAAATCCTGGTCTAGAACCGCTGCTCTGATACCATGTGGAGAAAGATGACATAATGACTTTCTTTATTCAATGGATTCAGAGTTTCTTATATAGTGTGAAACCCTAAAGAGGCGAAAAAAGAAAATTACACGAGATGCCCCAATGAGGTTACATGACTCAATAAAGATAAAAAATAATACATTCACTCTAACATATAGAAACTAAGTACTTGATCATGCTACAAACTAGAACTTGCATCCATGTCTGAGTAAATCGATTCAATGGGTTGAAAGCTTTAAGTATGAACAAAAGGTCATGCATGCACCTTTTTTCGGCAATCGGGACAGTAACAAATCACATGTGTCGGTTTTCTATAGTTTGTACCAAGAAAATGTTCACGGGTAATTAAGGACAAATTTCTTTAATCGTTCTCACTAATAAAATATTCGTAAAAAGTAAATGATGGATTTGTTTTAGTTCATACCAAGAAAAGGTTCATTGGGAATGAATGGTGAATCTCTCTTCCCTTGATCTCATCAGGTACCAGATTTTTACTAAGGGATATATTCAAATAACTATACATCAAGGCCATGAACTTTGCGATCACCTGCAAATAATTAGGGGAAAAAGCTTTAGAGAAGAAGAATAAACTTCCTCAATGAGAATGGTCTATCAGAAGATAACACTGACCAGTGCTTCATAGCATTCCTTAACAGAATCTAAGAATGTAAAAAATGCTTTGCTTCCTTTAATATCTAGCAATCCAACAAACGAATCAATAGAGTACAGTGGGGCCATGAGGATAATGATCACTATAGCCTTCTGTTCCTTGGGATTCTTCCAGTAGAAAAGATGTTGAGATAGCAGCTGAATTGTGAAATGCATAGAGAGCATAACGCAGCCAGCCGTTCCAAGCAAAGTCAATGTCCCGATATCCATCTTTGTAATATCAATCATTGTTGTAAAATCCATTGCACCTAGCAAATGTTCGGATGTGAGACAAGAAGAATGTAAAATTAGTAAATTATATTCTCATGTCAAAACTTATACATTAGAATATGGGAATTGGGAAGTCAACAAAAATGATATACAGGCGTATTAGAGCTTTTAACAAGAAAGTGTAGGCAAAACCGCTCATTGGTATAATCAACTTTTGTAACATTTTCATGATGAAGCAGGAAAGAAATTGATGCAAAATAGGATGCGACTACAAAATTGATTGTGAGAATCTGAACAGGAATGATATACCTGACTAATGCTGGAAAATAAATGAGTCACAGATAAAGGGGTTTAATTGATTTGGAAGCAGAATCAAATGTTTACGGATTAAATGAAATCTGGGAAGTAACGGGGGATTTATTCAATCATTCACGGTGATTCAACAAATCCATGCAGCCTCTAAATCCAATTTAATGTGACCGTGCAAACAGACAAAAAATATAATAGAATTAAAAAAACTGCCAGGCACTTTTAGCCACCAGATGTTCAACCCGAGTATTTTAATAGACTGTTAAGGGAACATACTGTGATACATTATGAGAGGCCCAAGGGTTCCCTTATATAGGAGAAGAATCATTGGACAAATTACAGAAAGATGAAATGAAAACTAGAAAATTACAGAAAGGATAATACTAAAAATAGTAACTATCTCAACACTCCCCCTCAAGCCGGAGCGTAGATATCAATAAGACTCAGCTTGGAACAACATCTCTGATAAGGTCCTCTCGCTAGAGCCTTTGTAAGTATATATGTTGTCTGGTATCCAGAGCTGACATGCGTAGTAGTGATAATACCTTTCTGTATCATGTCACGAGTGTAGTGACAATCTACCTCTATGTGTTTTGTCCTCTCATAAAAGGCTCGGTTATTTGCAATGAAGAGAGCAGCTTGATTATCACATTGGAGGTGCATGGGAAGCGGCAATAGTCAGATCAGTAAGAACGGATCTGACTCACATCATCTCTGTACTAGCCTGTGTCATGGCCCTGTATTCCGATTCAGCACTTGATCTAGCAACCACAGTCTGCTTCTTACTCTTCCATGAAACAAGAGAAATCCCTATGAACATTGCAAATCCAAATGTAGAGTTTCTATCCTTTGGACACCCAGCATAATCTGCATCTGCGCATGCTGTCACTGAGAGAGATGTGACTCTGCTGAAAAGAAGTCCAGTACCAGGTGAAGTCTTCATATATCTCAAAATCATATGGACTGCATCTGTATGTGCCTGTCCGGGCTGCTCCATAAACTGACTCACTTTGCTCACGGCAAATGTTATGTCGAGCCTGGTAATAGTTACATATAGTAGCTTGCCAACAAGCTCTCTGTACATTCTCTTGTCGACCTCCTCAGTATCATCATCACGGAACTTCATGCTTGGGTCAAGCGGAGTAATGGCAGGTCTGCAATCTGCCATGCCTGTCTCTGAAAGAAAATCTATAACATGCTTTCTCTGGGTCATTACAAGACCCTGTTGATTCCTGGCAAACTCTATTCCGAGGAAGTAACGTAAATGTCCAAGGTCCTTGGTCACAAACTGCTGTACTAGGAAGTCCTTGGCACCCTGAATACCCTGCTCGTCATCCCCTGTAATAATAATGTCATCAACATAAACAATAATGACTGTAATACCTCTCTGGTCCTTCTGTATGAATAAGGAACGATCACCAATTGTTCTCACAAACCCCTGCTGCTCTATCAAGTCCGAGAGCTTTTGGAACCATGCTCTTGGACTCTGCTTAAGGCTATAGATAGCTTTGTGTAACATGCAAACCTTCTAACACTCCCCCTCAGCAGTAAACCCAAGTGGTTGCTGCATGTAAACCTCCTCCTGTAGATCACCTTAGAGGAATGCATTCTTCATATCAAGCTGATAAAGAGGCCAATCTCGTGTCACAGCAACGATAAGGAGAATACGTAGAATAGAATGTCTGGCAACTGGGGAGAAAGTATCGTGATAGTCCACCCCATATGTCTAGGTAAACTCTCGTGCCACAAGTCTCGCCTTATAGCGATCCACACTGCCATCCGCACGGTGTTTCACAGTGAACACCCATTTGCATCCCACGACTGATGTATAACCAGGAGCAGAAACAAGACTCCACATACCACGTGATTGTAGCACAGCCATCTCCTCCTCCATGGCTAACCTCCACTGACAATCTTTGAGAGCCTCCTGATACGTCTGTGGTATCTGCATGGCTGATAGTGCTAACGTAAATCTCCTGAAATCCTCTAACAACCTGCTCAAAGAAATCTAGGCTGCAAGAGGGTAAGTAGCACATGCATGTTTCTGCTTTCGCAGAGCAATCAGTACGTCAAGATCATCGCCAAATCCTGGGCCTATATATTTCCCTCTTGAGAGGGTACCTGCTCCTCCTCTTGTACAGTCAATTCAGTAGTGCCATCAGTAGAAATAATGTTCTCATTACATACCTGAGGCGTGCTGGATGATGGGCAAGGCTTGTGAGCATGGCTAACAGAACAAGATCTGCGAGGAACAACACGAGGCAAGAACTGAACCAACAGAGGTGGTGGAAGAGGAGTAGGTGAAGGTTAAGGACCAACTGGCATGTATATCTCATCATCAGAGTCAGATGGAGTAAGTTTGTCACTTGTAGGAGAAAAATACATGACCGACTCAAAGAAAGTAACGTCAGGACTCAGCACTCACAAAATATTTCTGACTTAGTGAATTAAAGCAGCGATACCCCTTTTGGGTACGAGAGTAGCCGACAAACACACACTTGACAGCTCTAGGAGAGAGCTTGTCACGCCCTGGAGATGGTGCTTCTCACCACTTGTGTGGAGACAGAATGCAGTCAAAGTCCTACAGGGCTATACCACCTGGCAGATGGGTTGTCATTGCTAATGGCGACCACTTACCCGTTACAGGACAGGGGGAGGTGCAGTTGACCCCGTCTATGCGACTGAAGAATGTTTTACATGCTCTTGCTTTTTGAATGGATTTATTTTCTATTAGTTAGATCACTAAGATTTATCAGGTGATCTGTTGCCTTATCATCTCTGCGGGCAACTCTGATCTGTTATCACCATCTCCATCTGCTGCTTTATCATGTGTTAGGGTTTCCCTTCTCCCGATCGTGCTCTTCTCATTCCATTGTGATGTCTGAGATTTGAAGGATCCCGAAGATCTCTTCTTTTGTTCCGGTAGTTTCGAGTTATTGTCTCCTTGAAGGATCCTGAAGATCTCTTCTTTGGATCCAGTTGTTTTGAGTTATCGTCTCCTTATTTCTGGATAAAACGCGTATTTGAGGGGGAAAACAGAAAAAACAAAAAAAACAAAAAAAAGAGACATCATGAACAAATGCAACTGATCCAAACACACGAGGTGTAAGAGAGAAGAGATCCTTCTCGAGAAACGCAATCGAGAATCTTCTCTCCTAACACGGACGAGGGCATACAGTTTACCAGATAACAAGCAGTAAGGACAGCATCACCCCAGTAAGCATGAGGAGCATGGCACTGTATCAACAATGTTCTGGTCACATCAAGTAAGTGACGGTGTTTGCACTCGACAACACCGTTCTGCTGGGAAGTGTAGACACATGAGGTCTGGTGAATAATATCATGGGTTCTAAGGAACTCATAAAGATGTAAGGTGCAAAATTCCAAGACATTGTCAAAACGGATATATTTGACATTTGCAGAAAAATATTCTTTATTTCACTAATAAAATATTTGATAGCGGGCCTCAGACTTATTCTTCAATAAGAAGACCCAGGAAAGTCTAGAAAAATCATCGACAGCTACAAGATAAAACGGTGTCCTTGGAGATCAGGAACACGACTAGGACCCCAAATGTCTAAATGAAGGAGCTCAAATTACTGAGAACTACTCCGACTCTGACGGGATGGAAAAGAGGAACGATGATGCTTTCCAAGTTGACATGCCTCACACTGAAAGGATGATCTCGTAGATATCTGAGGGAGAATATGGCATAGCTTCTGTAGAGAAAGATGTCTAAACCTAAGGTGCCACAGATAAGGAGAGACAAGTCCAATAGGTATAATAGAAACATTAGCATGAGGAGGTTGGACCAGTCTGTAGAGTCCCCGCTGCTCACTGCCATACCCAATCATCCTGCCCGTTAGTATGTCCTGAAACACAAGAGATGAAGGGTCAAAGATGGCAAGACAATGTAGATCCTTAGTAATCTGACTAATAGAAAGTAAATTCATTCGAAAAGCAGGAGCATATAAAACATTCTTCAGTCGCATGGACGATGTCAACTGCACCTCCCCCTGTCCTGTAACGGGGAAGTGATCGCCATAAGCAATGACAACCCATCTGCCATGTGGTATAGCCCTGTAGGACTTCAGCTGCATTCTGTCTCCACACAAGTGGTGAGAAGCACCAGAGTCCACAATCCACTCTGTCATGTCTGCATTCGTACTACCAATAAAGGCATAGGTGATACCTGAGGAGCTCGAAGAGGCTATGGCTGCTGTAGCAGTATCTGTGGTGGTATCAGCACTAGGAGTCATGATCTCTCGAATACGAGAGACAATATCATCCAGGTGAAGATCGTCCTGGGGAGCTGAAGTTTCTGAAGACACAATATGCTCTGTTGCTCGACCAGAAACAAGATATCCATGCTTCTGATAGCATGTATCCTCTGCATGTCCAAGCTTGCGGCAGTAGGTGCAGGGACTACGATGGTGTCCACCGCCTCTTCCTCGAGGTGTGTGTCCTCTGGATTGGATCACCCCACCTCAACCACGAGAAGCGGCCATCGCTGAGGAGCGCGAAGATGTGGCTGTCGACGGGATGATGAGACAGCTAAGACGACTATAGGCCTCTCTATAGGGGGAATGGTTGCTCCAGTAAGAAGATGAGTACATGCAGCATCATATTCTCTATCAAGTCCAGCCATGAAAACTCCAACCATCGTGGAGTTCCTATACGTCTTCTGTTGCTCAATAGACGTCGTAATGGACATGTAGCTACGGATCTTTTCAAACATGCCACGCAACGAAGATTAGTAAACATGCAGAGGGCCGTCATTCTGCTTGGTATTGTAGATATCAAACTGCAGTTAAAGGATCTTGACCTCATTCTTTGCTTATGCATAGGTGGATACCTAAGTGTCCCACATCGCCTTGGCAGTGGGCTGAGTTAGAATATCATTTGCTATTTTTGTAGTAAGAGTTCCACAAAACCAAACTCACGCATACGCATCATCTTGCTTCCAAGAAGCATTTGCCCCAGCCTTATCTGTTGGCTCTGGATCTGTCAAGATGTGCTCCTTGTTGTTGCATAGCATGAGGGTGAGAAACCGCATGGACCATAACTCATAATTGGTCCCATCCATCTTAGCGATGGGAGTCGGGCCTTTGAAGGCTCCGGATGAGAAGATGTCACCCTTATTGTCTGATATAATGATAAAATAGCCAAATAACGGTATTCAACTGGGGAGTAGGCTGATTTAAACGAGTCTACATAATCATACGAAGGATTGGTTGTACGTTTATATTCATACAACCATCCTTGCTAATCCTCGTTGCTTGACGGAATTCGTATATCTGATAGAAATCAACTCACATAACTATCCGATGATGGGATCAAGGTCAGGGCCAGGCACGGGTCCTGGAAGCAGGATTCTGTGCGCAGGGACACAGGGGTGCAGGAGTCGCAGGAACTAGGTGCACAAGGGCGCAGGGGCTCGAGCAACTGGGCGCAGCAGGGGCAACTAGGTGTAGGGGCGCAAGGGACCAGGAACTGGCGCAAAGGGGCGCGGGCAACTAGGCGTAGGGGTTGGGCGTGCAAGGCTCGAGGCGTGGGGGGCCTGGCGCGCGCGGGGGGCCTGGCACGCGCGTGGGGGTTGGGCGTGCAAGGCTCGAGGTGCGGGGGGGAACTGGAGGCGCAGGGGTGCGAGCAACTGGGCACGGGGGCTTGTGCGCAGGGGCACGTGAAGAGGTCGCAACGCACGGGTTGCGCACGGAGCAGGGAGCGGGGAGGGCGGGGCAGGGGCGATGGGGGTGGGCGGCGGGTGGGGAGAGGGGGCGGGGGAACAGGTGGCGAGTACGGAGGTATTAGGGTTAGGGATGGATACGGTAACTCCGATTTAGGACCGTTGCTCCGATACAATGTTAAGGGAACATACTGGGATACATTATAAGAGGTCCAAGGGTTCCCTTATATAGGAGAAGAACCATTGGACAAATTACAGAAAGATGAAACGAAAAATAGGAAATTACAGAAAGGATAATACTAAAAATAGTAACTATCTCAACATAGACGAATGGAGCTCTTATTCCGAAGGTTGCAGGCAACGTTACTTAATCTCAAACAAATCAATAAGGTATAACAAATCCACAACTGAAAAGAAAAAAGATAGAAATTGGAGAAATTCTCTACTAGATATAGCGCACTTGCAGAGGAGAAAAGTATACAAGTTAGCTCAAGGCCCAGGAATTGTAAAGGGCGTTACAGTGAATCAAGACATTCTCGGGATAGAATCTAACACTCTTAAAGATGCACTCGTTTCTCCCTTGCCAAATCACCCATAACACAGCAAATACTATAGATATATCGTTAGTGGAGCTGAACCCGATCCGCCTGATGGACTGCCAAAATAGCGATGTGCTCTCGTGCCGCAACCAAGACAGGTTCAAGGACTGCCAAACCTCCGTAGAAAAATGGCAAGAGAAGAAGATATGCTCGGCATCCTCATGATGTTCATGGCATCTATCACAGATAATCATGAGAGCCAAACATACGGGCCCTTCTCATCTTGTCGCAGATCCTGTTCCTCCAAAGACACCACTAGAATATTTTGACCCTAAGAGGAATCTTAGCGGCCCAGATAAGACGTAAGTCCTGGGCCAGATCCGCACTCGGCGCCGCCGCCATATTACGAAGATGATTATAGATGTTCTTGGTAGAAAACTTAGTGCCAACCCACGTAAAGTGGTCACAGTTGTCCGGAGCACCACCAACAAGGGTGTCCGAAGCAGAAGGAAGCTCGGAAAGAAGACGCAAATATTCATCCAACCGCTGCGGGGGGAGGTGATTGACGAAGAGAGGGTCCCAGATGCCAGTGCCCCCCGCTTGGGAGACGGAGCACTCACAGTCCGTGGACAGCGCGAACAGCCTCGGAAACCTATCACAAAGCTTTCCCTCCCCGGACCAATCATCTCTCCAGAAGCGAAATCGCCGACCATCCCGCACCGCCGGCGACAAGAACTGCGACACATTAGGCAAAACTTTACGAGTACCTGACCAAAGAGGAGATTCCCACCGAAGATGTCTGGCCACCAAGTCACCCCTCACGTCATAAATCTTGCGAGGAGCCGGTGTACCATGGCCTGCGAGGGGCCCCGATTGTGGGCAGCCCACTTGCCAAGCAGTGCCATATTCATGCAATCAAGGTCCCAGACGCCCAGGCCACCCGCCTCCTTGTTGTTTGTAATCTCCTTCCAGCCCACCAGGTGGAAGCCGCCCTCTGTTGCTTCCGTCCGACCAAAAGAAAGATTTCATCCCATTTTTTTTTCGCACACCAACAGGAAGGGTGCGCATGCTAAAGAAAAAAATGGGGATTGCTGACAGAACATGCTTAAGCAAAGATCAACTCCCCCCCCCCCGGATAAGCAGGATGTCTTCCAACCAGCCAGCTTTCGTTCCATCTTCTGAATAACCAAATCCCAGTCCGCCCTCTTAAGCTTGTCGTCCGTCAGTGGAAGGCCAAGATAATTAATAAGAAGAGATCCCAAAGCGCACCCCGTGATGTTGCCAAGATCCACGCGCTGCGGGGGGAGGTGATTGACGAAGAGAGGGGCCCAGATGCCAGTGCCCCCGCTTGGGAGACGGAGCACTCACGGTCTGTAGACAGCGCGAACAGCCTCGAAAACCTATCACAAAGCTTTCCCTCCCCGGACCAATCATCTCTCCAGAAGCGAAATCGCCGACCATCCCGCACCGCCGGCGACAAGAACTGCGACACATTCGGCAAAACTTTACGAATACCTGTCCAAAGAGGAGATTCCCATCGAAGATGTCTGGCCACCAAGTCACCCCTCACGTCATAAATCTTGCGAAGGAGCCGGTGTACCATGGCATGCGAGGGGCCCCGAATGTGGGCAGCCCACTTGCCAAGCAGTGCCATATTCATGCAATCAGGTCCCCGGACGCCCAGGCCACCCGCCTCCTTGTTGTTTGTAATCTCCTTCCAACCCACCAGGTGGAAGCCCGCCCTCTGTTGCTTCCCGTCCGACCAAAAGAAAGATTTCATCATCGATTCCATTTTTTTTCGCACACCAACAGGAAGGGTGCGCGTGCTAAAGAAAAAAATGGGGATTGCTGACAGAACATGCTTAAGCAAGATCAACTCCCCCCCCCCCCCGGATAAGCAGGATGTCTTCCAACCAGCCAGCTTTCGTTCCATCTTCTGAATAACCAAATCCCAGTCCGCCCTCTTAAGCTTGTCGTCCGTCAGTGGAAGGCCAAGATAATTAATAAGAAGATATCCCAAAGCGCACCCTGTGATGTTGCCAAGATCCACGCGCTCCCCAGGTAGCATGCCAAAAGTGACCACCTGGGATTTGTCGCGGTTGGCGACGAGACCGGAAAGCTCACCGAAGATACCCAACAACAAAGTTGCGTTGGCCGATTGCGATGTAGAACCCCCAAGTAGCACCAGCGTGTCGTCAGCGTATTGCAGCACGGGGATGGAAATGCCATCAAGAGTGAAACCTGTGCACAGCCCAGCTTCAACCGATTGCACAAGCAAGACGGCCAGCGAATCAGCAATAATGTCGAATAAAAGGGGGGCCATAGGACAGCCCTGTCGAATCCCACGCTGCGGCTGGAAGGGGGGGCCCTCCGGCCTGCGGTTGACCATAACTGAGAGGGAGGTAGTCGTGATGCAGCGCTTCATCCAATCAATCCAAATGTTCGGAAATCCTAGCAACCGCAAGGATGTCCAGATGAAATTCCAAGCGACACAATCATAGGCTTTGGAGAAGTCGATCTTCCATAGAGCACCTTTCGTCTTTGTTCTTCTCCAATGCAGACAGATTTCAGGAGCCATGACCAAAATGTCAGCCATCTGCCGTCCCGGGACGAAGGCCCCTTGAGTAGGCAAGATCACTGAATCAACCACTTGACGCAAGCGGTTCGTGAGGGTCTTAGCAATGATAAGGTAAATACCATTAGAAAGCGCGATGGGACGGTAATTGTCAATCGCGTTGGGGGAATCCCATCTTCGGGAGCAAGAAAATAAGCGCCCTATTGATTTTTTCCATGCCACGGTTCCCAACGGCAAATTCGTTCAACAGCTCAAGCAGCTCGCCTTTTAACAACGACCAGAACTCTTTGTAGAATAAGACGGTGAAGTCGTCGGGCCCGGGAGAGCCCTCGACATTGAGGCCCCACACTGCCTCCCTAATCTCTGCTTCCGAGAAAGCCGCCACGAGCGCCGAAGCCTGCAAGTCGTTCAATCTCCATACTCCTCTACCCAGCCAAGACCAGCCAGAGCGATGTTGCTTTCTTGAGATCCCCACGAAATGGTTACGGATCGCCTGACCGATGGCCGCCTCCCCAGAAACCCTCTGGCCCTCAACGGTGATGTCATGAATGGAGTTCCTTCTACGCCTCCCAGATGCCATGTTGTGGAAGAAGCGGGTGTTAGCGTCACCCTCACGCAACCATCGTTGCCGAGACCGTTGTCTCCAATGAGTCTCCTCTTTCTTATCTTCAAGCAAGATTTCGTCAAGAAGTCATCGCCTCTCCTCCGCTTCCTCAGGGTCCAAGCCCCGAGCATCGTCAAGATTGTCGAGACGCGAAATGCCCTCCTGAGCGACGCTTCGCTGCAGAGAACGGCTAGCACGAATCTCCCTGCCAACCTGAGATAAGTGGGTTCGGAGAAGCGCGAGCTTGGTGCTAAAACGGACGACTGTCGAGCCCTCCGGAGACCACTCCTTCATTTGGTCTCAACCATCCCCTTGAAACCATCCTCGAGAAGCCAACTCTTCTCAAATCTGAAGAAAGATTTCCTCCTCTCCTCCCCCGACGAGCATATGATAGGCGTATGGTCGGAGTGAGCGTGAGGAAGTGCCCGCGCCCGCGCAAAAGGGAACAACTCAGCACCCTGAAGAGATATCAAAAAACGATCCAATCTCGACCGCGGTCGAAGATTTCTCCACGTAAAAGAACAGCCATTAGCGTCCAAGATCTGAAGGCCGAGGTCGTGGATCGACCGACGAAGGGTTGGCGAGGCCGCATCAGAGCCACCCAACTGGTTAGGGCGGTCATCAGGGAGAAGAGTAGCGTTGAAGTCGCCACCCACGAGCCAAAAAGCATCCGCGTTGTCAAACCCAATCGAGTCCAGCTCCGCTGCCAGGGGGCCCCCGCTCTGACCAGTGGGGCCGTAGACATTTGTGAAGAGCATCGCAAAGCCATCCGAACGACGCCTGAGGCGCACAGAGAGGAATGATTCCAGTTTTGATAACCGCCAAGAGATCAAAAGAATCCACCTTCCATCCAGTGAGCAAGCCCCCGGAGGCACCAGCCGCCGCAAGCTCCACAAACTCAAACTTGCCATGTCTGCCAAGGGCCCTACAAAGTTCCGAGCATGGGCGGGAGGCTTTGGTCTCCTAAAGGAAGAAAATGTCAGCAAAAGAGGAGTCCACCATGTTTCTGATCGCTAGTCGCTTCTCGGGCCGACCCGTACCCCGTACGTTCTACGATAGCACTTTCATTTGGAAACCCTGTTAACCGCCATTTTGGGGGCAACAATCCCCAAACACTATGCCACCGTTCTGTCTAAGAGGCGGAACCGATTTGCCAGCGTTTGGTCGGACGGGCCGAGATCCCCTTCGTGAGTATTCTCTTCCAAATTGTTACTGCGGGAGCAAGCCACCGCCCGACGTCTCTTCCGTCGAAGAGCTCTTGGCACTTTACTACTGGAGTAGACCGAGCCGAAGCGGCAGCAATGACCATCCGGAGATGCTACCCTGCAACCGCTCAGCGATCCGAGGCCCCACAGCCGATCCTCCACCACGGAGGACTCCCGCCTTGAGGGCGCAGACGACGGAGGTGCCATCACCAACGAAGGGCCGGAGCCATCGGCCCCCTGCACCAGAGGAACAACAACAGGTGAGCCCAGGATGCTTCCCCGATGTTCGGGCCGGGTCTCAGATGTCGGGTCAGGAGATTCAGAGGTGACGTGTGCAATCGTTCCTGTCCACGACTCTGAAAACCACCTTCTGCTCATTCAGAGGTGACGTGCGCAATCGTTCCTGTCGACGACTCTGAAAACCACGATATCAAGCTTCAACTCTTTTACAACAACCTTACCTTCTGCTAGTCATCGTTCCTGTCCACGACTCTGAAAACCACTTTGAACGGCTCGCGCGACGACTGCCCAATTGCGGTGAACCCGGGCAACTCCGGTGTAGTGAGAGTCAGCCATAAAAGACGCGATCTTGCTCTGGCAATTGCAGCCTCTGCCATATTCCTGACGGTCGTCTTAATGCGCATTGCCATCATGCTCCGAAGGCAAGCCGGATCGTTGCTTGTGTCTAAACAGATCGTCGGAAAGAACGATCCCAACTATCGGGGACCATTCTCGTTCGAGATGGATTCCACGACATGGATTGCATGACGTCAATGACGTCAATTCAGTACCGGTGGTGATCTTCGAGAAGCTGCTACTGAGCTTCACATTCTCCGACCTCCTCTACATGGTGTCGCACTTCAGCGGGAGGACCATACTGGCAGAAGGGACGTTTGGGCCGGTTTACAGCAACTTCATGTAGGGCAAGTTTAATGTGGCGAGTAAGGTTCTAGTTCACGAATCCACGCTGACATATCAAGAAGACACCATCGAATTCGAGCATCTCGGTCGGATAACGCACTCCAATTTGGTCTCACTGACGAGATACTGCCTCGCCAGAGACTAGCACATCGCTGTATACGAGCACATGGAACACGAGAAACCCTAGTCACGTAATCCGCCCCCCGGCACTCACCTCCTCCCCTTCCTCCTCCAAGAAGCCAACCCCCACCGCTGTCGAGCTCCTTATCCTCCCATGCATCCACCAGCACCCACCCTCCCTCCTCTCCTTCTTCTGACCGCCGAGCTCCTAAAAGCACCCCCCCCTGTGGAAGACCAACCCCCCCCCTCCCCCGCATGCTCCAGCAACCACCTCCCCTTCTTTCCTCTATCGAGCTCCTCCTCCTCCCCTGGAAGCTCCCCCTACAGCTACATCCTCCATCACCCGCCTCCCTCCTCCTCCCTGAAAGCTCCTCTTCCTTTGGAAGCTACCCCCGTGGAAGACCCTACACCCCCCCCCCTTGTGGAACCTACGGCCTCCACCCATCACTCACCCTACCCCCGGCAATTCCACTTCCACTTCGCCACATCTCTTGAGGAGCTTGGAGGTGTGGTTCTTCGATGGGGCTGTCATGCACAGACAGTTGGGGGGTGTCGGCAGCGAGGGGTGGGGGAGGAGGTTGGACGTGGTCGAAGGGGGGAGGTGGAGGGAGGATGAGTGGGGAGGTAGAAGGCACTAGATGGAGGAAGGGGGTATTTTTTAATTTAATTGATAACAATTGGATTGAAGATGAGTTAGATTAACTCGATTGTGTGGTTGAATTAACGTATTAAACTAACGGAGGGTTATGGGCGTGAGATGGAGTGACTATACGGGGTTTTCTCGTGTAATTCACAATTATGCGGGGTTATCATTATAATTACAAATTACTCGGTGTTATAGGTGTAAAAATCCCAATAAATATTCCCATTCTATTGCCTTTCCCATAAGATGGGGGGCTTTTTATATAGGCTAAATCCCATCGACATACAACTAATTACTTTAAATAGAACAAAATAAAAAAGGATAATAAGACCTTATGTAATGGGCCTTTTTAGGCCGATCTTTAGGGCCGTTGCATAAGCCCCAAGGCCGTAGCCTTGGACTCCAGGGCCGCAGCCTCAGCCCCCAAGTTGTTGCCCCAGCCCCTAGGCTGCCACCCCGGGCCCCCTTGGTCGTCATCTTGACCACCCAGGTTGCCGTCGATCCTCCCGTGCGCCTCCGTACATCTCTGTGAATCGTTCTGTAGTCTGATTTTGACCGAAAACGGGATTTCAGGCCTATAAATTACGTTTTCCGACCCTAACAAGCAGAGAAGATTGGTGAGGATAGTTGTATGAGTTTGTACATACAACCAATCCTCTGTATGATCATGTAGACTTGTTTATTTAGGTCCACTCCCCAGTTGAGTTGCGTTATTCGACCTTCTTATAATCATGTCAGAGAACAAGGGTGATATTTTCTCGTCCGGAGCCTTCAAGGACCCGGCTCTCATCAGTCATCGCTAAGATGGATGGGACCAACTATGAGTTGTGGTCCGTGCAGTTTCTCACCCTCATGCAATGCAACAACAAGGAGCACATACTAACAGATCCAAAGTCAACGGATAAGACCATGGCAAATGCTTCTTGGAAGCAAGATGATGCGTATGCACGTGTTTGGCTATGTGGGACACTCACCACAGAGATAGCCAATGATATTCTGAACCATCCCATCGCTAAGGCGATGTGGGACACATTGGCTTCCACCTATGCTCAAGCGAAGAATGAGGCCAAGATTCTCCGGTTACAGCTTGACATCTACAAGGCTAAGCAGAATGGTCATCCTCTGCACGTATACTACAGTTCACTGCATGGCATGTTTGAGAAGCTACATAGCTATATGCTTATTACGACATCTCTTGAGCAGCATAAGGCATATAGGAACTCCACGATGGTCGGAGTTTTCATGGCCATCCTTGATACAAAGTATGATGCAATACATACTCAGCTTCTCACTTGAGATACCATACCTCCCATGGAGGAGCTCTATAGCCGACTCAGCTGGATTATTATGCCTCCTATGGCCACTCCTCATCCCTCGTCAGCTATGGCCATTTCTCGTGGACAAGGAGTGATGACCCAATCTAGAGGACGCAATCCTCATGGCAGAGGCGGTGGACGTCCGTGTGGCCCTTGCATCTTTTTTCGTCAACCGGGACATGCAGAGAATGCATGCTATCAGAAACATGGGTATCCCGTTTCTGGTCGTGTGGCTGAACAGGATGAGCCTTCAGATACTCTTGCTTCCCAGGCAAACCCTCGCTTGGATGATATTGTCTTCGCATTTGAGAGATTATGACTCCTGCTGCAGGAACCCCCACTAGAGATACATCAGCCGCAGTCAGAGCCTCTTCGAGCTCCTCAGGTATCGCTTATGCTTTCACTGTTAGTAATGGTACAGATATGACAGAGTGGATTATGGACTCATGTGCTTCTCATCATCTTTGTGGAGACATAGCACAACTGAGGTCATGCAGGATCGTACCACCTGGAAGATGGGTTGTCATTGCCAATGGCGACCATTTACCAATTACAGGACATAATGAGGTGCATCTGACGCCATCTATGTGTCTTCAAAATGTTTTATATGCTCCTGACTTTCATATGAATTTACTTTTCATTAGTTATATTACTAAGGATCTGCATTATCATACCATCTTTGATCCATATTCTCTTGTGTTTCAGGACATGCTCACGGGCAGGGTGATTAGATGTGGCCTTGAGCAGCGGGGACTCTACATACTAGTCCAACCTCCTCAGATTGGCATTTCCACTGTATCTACTGGACCAATCTCTCCATATCTTTGGCACATTCGTTTCTCAGCAGAAGCTATGTTATGTTCTCCCTCAGATTTCCACGAGATCCTCCTTTCAGTGTGAGGCATGCCAGCTTGGGATGCATCATCGTTCCTCCTTTCATCCCGTCAGAGTCAGAGAAGTTCCCAGTTGTTTGTGCTCCTTCATTTAGATATCTGGGGTCCAAGTGTTCCTAATCATCAGGGACACCGTTTTTATCTTATGGATGTTGATGATTTTTCTAGACTTTCCTGGGTCTTTCTTTTGAAGAATAAGTTTGAGGTTGAATCTGTGGTAAAATATTTTATTAGTGAAGTAAGGAATATTTTTTCTGCTAAGGTCAAATTTCTTCGCAAACAGGGGCGAGAAAGACTTCCGAAGGCTCCCGCTGCTCGCTTTTGGGATAACGTTAGATGATTTCTCGTAAATGTTCTCATGCTTATCCTGTATAAGGAGAAGAAGAGGGTATATTGTGCTTTGACGAAGAAGAAAGACAGTTGCGGCACGGACCTCTTTTGCCTTCAGTCAAACTATTGATTCTTTGGCATCAGCCTAAGCATCTTCTCGCGGAATCAGCGCAGACTCCCCCACTTCACTGATAATGCGTTAGAATTCTGCACCTTACAGCTTTCTGATTTTCTTAGATCTCTTGGCATTGTTCACCATACCTCATGTGCTTACTTCTCAGCAAAACGGTGTTGCCGAGCGCAAACACCGTCACTTACTTGATGTGACCAGAACCTTGTTGATACAAAGTCGTGCTCCTCACTCTTACTAGGGCGATGATGTCCTTACTGCATGCTATTTGGTGAATCGCATGTCCTCATCTGTGTTGGGAGAGAAGATTACTTTCTCGAATGCGTTCCTCGAGAAGGATCTTTTCTCCCTTACACCTTGTATGTTTGGGTCTGTAGCTTTTGTCCGTGATGTCTCTCCAGGTCGTGACGAGCTCTCTCCTAGAGTTGTCAAGTATGTGTTTGTTGACTACTCTCGCACCCAGAAGGGATATCGTTGCTTTGATCCGCTAAGGCGAAAGTACATTGTCAGTGTTGATGTTACTTTCTTTGAGTCTGTTATGTATTTTTCTCCTATAGGTGACATATTAGCCCTATTTGACTTAGACGATGAGATCTACATGACTTCACCTCCTACTGTCATTCCTCCGCTTCCCTCTACTCCCTCTTTACAACCACCTACTCAGCCACCACCACCACCTATAACCACTACTGCCTTTACACCTGCTCCTGTGACTCAATTTTTTCCATGTGTTTTTACTCGCAGGACTCGCTTGATTCCCCCTGCTCATAGATCTTGCCCATCATCCAGCATGTCTCAAGTATGTAATGAGCACATTGTTTCTATTGACGGCCCAATCAACTGAGTTGTCTATGCAGCAGGATTCTATACAGGATGAGCAGGTGCCCTCTCAAGAGAGGAACTCACAGGTTATGAACTTGACAGATGATCTTGATGTGCTTATTGCTCTACATAAGCTCGAGACGTAAGTGTGCTACTTATCCTCTTGCAGCCCAGATTTCTCGAGCAGGTTGTCAAAGGATTTCAGGAGATTTACCTTGGCACTATCAGTCGTGGAGATATCATGAACATATCAGGAGGCCCTAAAGGACATTCAATGGAGGTTAGCCATGGAGGAGGAGATGGATGTGCTACAGTCATGTGGTTCGTGGAGTCTTGTTTCTTCTTCAATTGATGCATCTGTTGTGGGATGCAAATGGGTGTTCACTGTGAAACACCGTGCGGATGGCAGCGTGGATCGCTATAAAGCGAGACTTGTGGCACATGGGTTCACCCAGATATATAAGGTGGACTATCAGGATAATTTTTCTCCAATTGCCAGTAGGGATGCAAACGGATGGATACAGATATGGATATGGATATAGATATTACCATATCCTTATCCATTTCAAAATATGGATACGGATACGAAAACGGATATCATATGGATATCGAAAATTGAATACCG
Organism: Ottelia alismoides; assembly: GCA_037367405.1. Classification (NCBI taxonomy): domain Eukaryota; kingdom Viridiplantae; phylum Streptophyta; class Magnoliopsida; order Alismatales; family Hydrocharitaceae; genus Ottelia; species Ottelia alismoides. The sequence continues at coordinate 88,021 of JAZKJV010000804.1, forward strand.
TATCCTTAAATACGGATACATATTCGGAATCGGATAATCAAGATTCGGATACGGATCTTTAAGAAACGGATACGGATTATCCTATAAATATTAAGTGCATCCTCATATTTTTTATTAGAAATGATGTCTTTACGAACTTGTAATTGATTGATGACTAATCCTAAATTTAATAAACTTACAATGTTACATAATAAATAAGAAACTATCTCAGACCGAAAATATATTTTGTAAAAGATGGGGATTCGGGAGAGAAACGGAAACACAATGCATGTCGTTTCGTATTCCAATTAAATATAGTAAATATAGAAATGGAAACGCAAGGCATGTTGGGCGTGGGATTCGAATCTGGATGGTTATTCCTTTTATATAAAATGTTACATATATGGCCATCAGGAGATCTATATTAGCATATAGATGTACATATCATAAGTGACCTGATAATACGGATATCCGTATCTGCATCCGCAAAAATATTTACATCCGTATCCGTATCCGAAAAAAATCTATAATGATATCCGTATCCGAATCTGTATCCACAAAAAAAATTAAAACTAGTGTCGGTATCCATATCCGCATCTGCTAAAATCCGAAAATGTATATCCGTATCCGCTTAAAAGCGGATACAGTAGCGAACGGATACGGATATATACGCATCCGGTTGCATCCCTAGTTGCCTGGCATTCTACTCTGCGTATTCTACTTTCTATTGTTGTGACACGAAATTGGCCCATTTATCGGCTTGCTGTGAAGAATGTCTTCCTCTATGGTGATCTACAGGAGGAGGTCTACATGCAGCAGCTACCTGGGTTTGCTGTTGAGGGGGGTGTCAAAAGGTTTGCAGGATACACAAGGTTATCTATGGCCTTAAGCAGAGTCTAAGAGCATGGTTCCAGAAGCTCTTGGACTTGTTAGAGAAACATGGGTTTGTGAGATCGACTGTCCATCACTCCTTGTTTGTGCAGAGGATCCAAAGAGGTATTATTGTCATTCTTGTTTACGTTTATGACACTATTGTTACAGGGGATGATGAGCAGGGCATTCAGTGTACCAATGACTTCCTAGGTCAACAGTTTGTGACTAATGTTCTTGGACATTTACGTTACTTCCTGAGACTGGAGTTTGCCAGGAACCAGTGAAGTCTTGTGATGATCCAGAGGAAGTACGTTGCAGATCTTCTTTCAGAGACAGGCATGGCAAATTGCAGACCTGTCACTGCTCCTATTGACCCGAGTAAGAAGCTTTATGATGATGATATTGAGGAGGTCGACAAGAGGAGGTACAAAGAGCTTGTTGGCAAGCTATTATATGTGACTACTACCATACCCGACATATCCTTTGTCGTGGGCAAAGTGAGCCAGTTTATGGAGCAGCCCAGACAGGAACATATGGATGCAGTCCATATGATTCTCAGATACCTGAAGGCTTCACCTGGTACGAGACTTCTTTTCAGCAGAGGCACATCTCTCTCAGTTACAGCATGTGTAGATGCAGATTATGATGGGTGTCCAAAGGATAGAAAGTCTGCATCAGATTTTGATGTGTTTATAGGGAATTCTCTTATTTCATGGAAGAGTAAGAAGCAGACCGTGGTTGCCAGATCAAGTGTTGAGTCAGAATACAAGGTCATGACACAAGCCAGCACAGAGATGATGTGGGTCAGATCAGTACTTACTGACCTGACTATAGAGGTGCCTCTTCCCACACACCTCCAATGTGATAATCAAGCTGCTCTTTTCATTGCCAACAACCTAGCCTTTCATGAGAGGACGAAGCACACAGAGGTGGACTATCACTACACTCGTGACATGATACAGAAGGGTCTTATCGCCACTACACGTGTAAGCTCAAGAGACCAGATAGCAGATATACTTACAAAGGCCCTAGCCAGAGGAACTTATCAGAGATGTTGTTCCAAGCTGAGTCTGATTGATATCTACGCTCCATCTTGAGGGGGGTGTTGATATATTAGTTATCTTTATTATTGTTTCCTTATTTTCTCTTTCTTTTTTCTTCTTCTTGTAATTTGCCCAATAGGTTCCTCTCCTATATAAGAGAACCCTAGGACCTCTCATAATATATGAACTCTTTTTCTCTCAACAGGTATCATGTATCTTGAGACACGTTATCAGCAAACTAGCCTTATATCACTGTTGCAGTATAAACTAGAGCAAACTATAATCAAAAAATTTTGGGGTAAGGTTCTCGCAGAAAATTCATGCTGTCATCACAAATACTTTCTTCAAACATAGGGCTATCATTTCAACAAAAAAAAAACATCCTCCTCTTCTCTACTAACGCTTTTTTTTCTCTTATAACTTCCTAATAACACCGTGCAACAGAATCACCCAGTGCTTGCTTTATAACATAATGGCGGCCCATTAATCAAAAAACCTTATGGAAAACCCAACAGCTCTTCCATGCCATTTCCATCGAAATCTTAAGATACCAGGAGGCATTCGATCTATATCACTGGATTTCTGACGCTATATTCGATACGCCATATCACAAATTTGTGGGCACATTTTACTTTTGGATTTTTCACCAGATCCCTAATCCAATAGAGCATCACCTAACCCGAAATTTTAACAGAAACCTCTGTTATCGAGGAAAACTACCCTAAATCCTTGTGTACTTTTTTGGTCGTATACATATAATCTCATTTAAAAATACCCTAAGGTTTCACAGCTGAAATTAACACAGCAGCAAAAGATCAAGTCGTCACTTCCCAACATATTAGATCAGGAACAAGCAAGAACAGAAATAGTCTAAAGTGGCATCCAAAATACGACTCATAATCATCCGAGGATCCCCCAAACAGCTCCCCTACATCGAAAACACGAATTACGGATCTCGAGATGGATCGATCGCTTACCAAAAGGAGGAGATCTCTAGGAAGCGAATTGAAGGTCAGGGGTTTGGATATTGGAGAATACGGAGCGCGGAAAACTCTCGTCGCCGAACACCGGGAGCAGCAGAAGCACTAGTAGCAGAGAGGAGGAAGAATAAGAAAAACAATGGATGAAAAAAAAGAAGAGGACCGCGTGGTAGATGGAGTGGGTTTTTTACTTGCATGACCTTGAAGAAAGTGGATATTACAAGAGATTCTTTATTGGGAAATTTACAAAAATGGGTCTCATCTATGCATCAAGAATCAAGATCCCTATTATGAGCCTCACTTTTAAATGTAACAAACAGAAATTCGATCTTATTTTGTTGTCTCAATTGTGGGCTTCCAAAGCTTTCATGATTATCTATGTAGATGCTAAAGCCAAAAGTTAAAATTTTACTAAAGTGGTTGGCATAGTTGATAATTGAAGCATAGAAGAGGTCCTTTTTTTATATTTTACCCATATATGTATTTCAACAAATTCATCAGTATTTAGTCACTATGCTTATATTTATATTTGCATCAATACTATCTTATTCAATATATAAGTATACTTTTTGATCTATTAATAAGTGTGCATCATTTTTTGATGCCTTCTCATGTCGTGTATGATAGCCATTATGAAAAATGTGTATGACATATATGCATTATGCATTAATCATGTTGATTCTGTTGACAATGCCTTGAATCCCATGTTTGAAATTATATTTGATTCGGTTCAAAGACTCAAAGTCCTATTTACTCTACGACTTGAAGTCCTATCTGATTTTGGATTTGATAATGTCCTACTTGTTTTGAGATTTATTTGTATAAGAAGGTCACTGTGATGCTTTAATTTAGATTATATGGTTTAGTTATGATATCCTTAGTTGAAAATGTAGTAAGCATTCAATTAATTTATGATGATCATTTTATTGGATGCATATATGTAGATACCCATTACAATATCAATCCATTTAATAAAAGAAATGTGTTTAGATAATGCGTTTGTAAATGGATATGGGTTTCAGAATACTATCGCACGTCTTGCACCCGACTTGGTGACCTCCACAGAAACACAGTAGATACGATGTTTTTACATATAGTGAGAGTATCTCTATGTACTATATTAACCGTAATCGAGCTGACTCATTTGAACTCGAGCTCAAAACTCACTATCAAGATTGAGATTGGATCAAGCTTGACTTGAGATTGAATCAAGCTTGATGAACCCATTTGATTCAATAGACACACTATAGATCATCTTCTCATCTCACTATCAAGATGAGTTATAGGAGAAGAGAAGAAAAATACTAAGGTGTGTTATCCATTTTTGAAAGATTGACTTCTACCCACTTTGTTACCATTTACATTAAAATATTGAGGGGGCGCAAGTTTTTCCCTCCACTTTCTTGCCATATTTGAAGGTGCTAATAATAAAATACACAAGCCGACAACCATTACTAATTAAATAACACATCCATCCTTGACTATTTTATTTTACTACTTGATTTCTTTGTAGAAGTTTTATTTTTAATTTGTTATTTCAGAAAAGTATGGGCAACGGGAAGAGATATCAACCTTTGAACTCACCTAATCCCAATTGGATTTTCTGATATTGGTATAAAAAGGGTTTATTGCAACCGCAGCCCCTGCAGTTTAGGCACTATTAAAGGGTCTTTTACATCCGTGCTCGTGTGGTTTTTCGAAATCAACTAATCAAATCGTTAAGTTTGACAATAAGAATGAAAAAAATAAAAAATGAAAAGAATATGGGAACTAGGAAGGAGACGATAAAAAATATATTTGATTTTTTTTCATTAAGGGATTTTTACCCGACAGACCTTATAATCTTTGTCAATTACTTCCACGACCTTTGAAACAACCTAATTCCCCTCTCGCCCCCGTAAACTTGCTCCGTCTTACCCCCGAACCATACTGTTAAATTGACACATCTAGAGTTAACTTCCTTGGTTAAAAGTGACTCAATCTAACCAATGCACGACTGGACGGCTAGAATTAACAAGAGAAGAAAAATAATCCTCCCTCCTCTAACAACTTCCCCTCCCACTGCATCGTTTCTTCCATCTCTCCTCCCTCGCGAGGGCACTGGCCTGGGCTGGAGGAGGTGGGCGCGAGGGATCAGGCTTCCACAAGCAGAGGGGAGGCGGTCGGCTTGCAAAGGGAGGGGCTCGACCTGGACTGGAGGAGGTGGGGGGGGCGACGCTCGACCAGGAGGAGGTGGGGCTTCCAGGCGGCGGGTGGATCGGGTTCCAAGTGTATCGGTTGTGGGGGAAGTGGTCTTTCTCATCCTTCCAAGAGAAAGAGACGTCTCGCCTCCACCCCCTGGTTTTTTATTCCTTCTTTATTAATTGACTATTTTTCTCTTTCCCATATTAAAGAACCGAAAATGCAAAATTCGTGACTTTGGTATTAGGAAAAAGAAGAACTTTCTAATATATTTTCGAGCGGAAAGCGTTGAACTGTCCGACCCGAAGCGAAAGGCCTATCTATAGTCTCGTCTCCTTTTTCGAAACTCTGCTTCATTGCATGTTTTTTGCAAGAGATCAAGAAAGTGACTATATATTGGCAGGCTCAGGACAGCTTCGATTCTCTAAAAAATCTCCTTTCCCTCTAAGAAGTAATATCTTGATAGCTCAGCCCTCTTCCGGCTGACAGCAGAAAGTGAAAACCCACAGATGCTCACTATGAAACCACTGTCATACCTGATTCAACTAGTCCCCTACACACGAAATTCCACTCTCCTCTGTCACACTAAAGATCATTGGTTTCGAGAGCATTCTGCAACTTTTTGGTGACTTTCGAAGGCCAAAGGGACCCTGCTCGAGTGAAAGGAACATCCCGGAAAAGACTCCCTCCCTTCTCTCTGACTCAGCCTTAGGGGTCCAGGAAGATCTAAATCAGTTTCGTCGGAATGTTAAGCGATTGACTTCGCTAGCAAACGAGCCTTATTCTTGAACTTTTCACACGCTTAGAATTAGGTAGGGGGACTAGAAATAGAAGAAAATAGAAAAAAGATGAAAGCGCGACATGAATGAAGACTTTGAACTTACAAGTACTCGGTGCGAATCCAAAAAATAGGACCCAGCCCACCTATCCCACAGGGAAGTCAGGATGCAGAAGGCCTATGTATCCTGGAGCTGAGGGTGACTCTCGATCAAAGCATAGTTCTAACCCAGTCAGTTAGCCAATCCGAAAGAGGAAGACATTCCTCAATAGCAGCTGGTCAGGCGTTTACCTTTAGAGTCGTATAGCTCATGGGGTCATCATTCCCCGGATATATAGTTCTGGCGGAATTATGAACTCTCTCAACTAGAATGAGGCCTTAAGAACTAGTCGCTTTCTGGGGGGCTTCGTGCAGGGGCAGGCGGGGGAGAGGCTTCGAGCTGCGGGGGGGACATGTTCAGGCTGGAGAAGGCTCGACCTGGGAGGGGCTAACGCCGCCGTGGCCATGGCCATCGTCGTCGTGCTCGAGCAGATGTACGGCTATAGTTGGGGTTCAGAGCATGGCTGGTGACGCTCGGGGCGGAGGGCGGAGGGCTTCGGGGGCGGAGACGAGGTTCTCGAGGGCAGATCTGACGTGGGTGAGAGGGAGTGACACTTATAGTAAATTTGATAAATAAAATGGGTATAATGTAAAAGAAGATAACAGAATCCGGTTAGTTTTAACTGTTAAATGGATGGGAGTTAACCACAAAGTCCGTAGGGTAAAGGTTAACATGTTTACGGGGGTGAGGAAAGAATTAGGTTGTTTCAAAGGTCATAGATGTAATTGACAATGATTATAGGGTATGTCGGGCAAAAATCCCATAACGAAATGGATTCAAATTTTCGACACCATTGATAATTAAATATACAGAAAACATAAAACGAACCAAATATGATAATCACTCAGTGATTCTATAAGCCCCTGCGATAGTTGGAATTGATAGTAAAAAATGAAGCGGAATTAAAAAAATCAAGTGATTTCCAATGATTTAAAAGATCTTATTTTTAGATTGTCACAAGTAGGGCTGGCTATCGAGCTCAACGAGTCGAGACATGCCTTGACTCGGGCTCGTTCGAGCCCCACTGAGCTGGCTCGAGCTCAGGCTCGGTGAGCTCCAGCTTCTTATCGAGCTAACTCGAGCTTGGTAAGGCTCGAGTCAAGCTCGTTATTTAGCCTGGTCTAGGCTCGAGCCAAGTCTGGCTCGTTAAGGAAAATGTGATTTTTTGGTACAAAAGTGCAGTGTCTAGACTTGAACCCGTGACCTCTTCTTTGAGAGATAGGCCACTATCTATTAAATTAGCTAAATTATATTATATATTACAATATTCTATTTGCCAATAAAAAAATACTAATTTGCTAATTATAACCTAGAAAAACGTAAATATAGATGTAGCTATATTTTCTTTAAAAATATAATATTGGTCGGCACATTAGTGGATAATATATATTATCAAATATGTTCCTATTTAAAGACGTATAATAATATGAGATCGTAATTAACTCTACAATATAATATATATGGAACATTGTTACGTTGGAACTCGCATTCACATATATGAACATATATAGTTCTATGGTGCGCCCGAAAAAAAATTGTATCGATCTACAGTTTGGTTGGGTATAATATACATATTTAATTACTACCTACGTAGACATCTACAATTATAGATATAGGCATCGGTTGTTGAACATTCAACTCCTTTTGTGTGTGTATTATATAATTATATAAATATAAATATTAGGGGACGGGGAGCCTGCACCCTGAAGTGTAGGTAACTCCCTGCACTCGACTTATTTTCCCATCATTTTTTACTTTTTTAAATGAAAACTTGAGAGGATTTACTTAATATGTTGAGCGGAATAAGTGTTTCCAATTTCATGTAAAACAAACAATCCTAACATGTTCATCTAGAATGGGTCAATTTCAGCAATTCCGAGACCGTTAAAATTTAGTAGTCTTGATGGAGATGATAGAAGCTCCGAATTAAGTTACATTTAAAATGACACGATGGTGATATATGTTGATCTAATTCTCCTGAGGTTTTATTTCAAAAAAATAAAAAAATAATGAAAAAAAGAGCCATGTATAAGTAGTTACCTACCCCCGCCGATGTAGGCTCCTTTTTCCCTAAATATTATATATATATATATATTCCTTATCGAACCCCTTATCGAATTATCAAGCCATTCGAGCTCGACTCTTTAAGCTATCGAGCCCAAAATTCTCGTTCGGACTCGACTCAATAACTTAATGAGCCAGGCTCACGATACCTTATCGAGCCGAGCCTGAGTCTAACTCATCAAGTCTTGACTCAATAGCCAACGCTAGTCACGAGCGGAGGCGGTAGATATATTTGCATTTAAATGTATTTTATAAAATGCACACTGTAAATATTGAAAAAAGTGCATTTACATATAAAACGTGCTTCCGATTCTCTTGGTTGCTACTAATGAAAGGGAAGTTTGCACTTTTACCTTTTCAGACTTTTTCAATAGCATTAGTGTCATTATTTATTTCATAATTATACAAGTCAGACTGTTGCGATTCGAAAATAGGTTGTAATCTTTCCATAATTTCAGTCCAGTTGCTATCTTTGATGTCTCGATCTACAAGCAAAAAATATAAACAAAAGACAAAATGATTGGAGATGGATTTTCACAAGGAAACTCTGAAGAAATTCAACATGAAATTCCAATCAACATAGACAACATATATACACAGCCATTAGTGCTCTACAAACATTGGATAAATTTGAGTAAGAACTACAGCTGGCCCAAGGGCTTGGAGAAATAGCAGTTCTATCTACAACAAAAATTCTTCTAACCAGATCACCATACATGGGGCAGAAACCGCCATGCATTTGGGAAAATATAGCTAGATACATCTGCAAGATCGAAATCGCATACACATCACAACAAATCACTTATTAATCCGAGACAGCACGACCGAGCAAGCATCCCATTGCATAAAGCAGAAGCCAGATGTGCAGTGTGAGGTTCCCCGCTTGCATTTAAGATATCAAGCCAGATGAATATGACAGACACATGAAATGCAGACGCGGCTTCAGGGAGATGCGTGGAGCCATGCATCGCTACATTGTTAAAACCAGCAGTAGCCAAACATCCTGCTGAAAGCACTAGCGAGCGGAGATCTTTAGCGGCATGATGGGCCCACACTCCTTCAACCAAAATCATCGCTAGAAAGACCGGTCGTTGGTTTCTCATTTTATGTGAAACTCTAGAGACGTATCCTGCTTCAAATGTAGATAGGCTTGACATCATTAGCACCAAAACTTAAAGCACAAGTGGGACACTTCCGATGCCTGCTTTCAAGAGTTTTCCGCACGCAAGGATGGCAGAATAAGTGGTAGCACTTTGCAATAACAACCTGATCAAGGATATGATATAGTAAGCAAAACAATTTATGTGAATGAAAGTATAGAGCACAAAATGCCATGCAATCACATACTTGTCTTTTCAAATCGAGATTGTAAGCAATCAAACAACACAAAAGGATCGGGAAAGACTGCTTAATAGGGAATAAAAATGCCAAAACACATTATGCTAACCTCCTTTTGTCTGTCATTGCAGATCCCGCACTTCAATATTCCTCTGTATTCACGTAGTTCCTGCTTCAGCTTTCCTAAGACCGATGATCCTTCTGTATCCGCCCTAAGACGCGTAGCTTCCCTTGTGAACATTTCCAAATCCTCTTCCACTCGCTTCTTATAAAACCTGCAACAAACAGTGAAGGAATATATAGGTTTTCTAAAGAAAAACATCAAGCAGGAAAGAGTCGAGTTACCTCTCCTTCTCGAGTTCTATCTGCAACTCAGAAACCTCATGCCTGCTGGAATCAATATTTGATTGCATGTCAGTCAATGTTTTCCTCAGTTGCTGAGACTCTCTCTGTACATCCACTAATCGCCTATTTGTATTCTCAAGAGATACGGAGCTCTGCCAACCGTCGGCTGAGAGTTTTGCAACTTGCTCTGACCAAATTCTCAACTGAATATATTTAACTGTCAGAACTCTACTTTAACTTTGCATGGAAATGCCAATCAATAATTACCTGATCATCCAATATAGTGCTCTTCTGACTGCATGCATCCACATCCACCTTGGCTTGCTGCATCTCCCAGTTGGCAGTTTGGATATCCATGCGTAGTGCATCCTGCACCTGTCTGGCCTTCACACCCTCCACGGCAAGCTGGAAATGAAAAAGATTCAAGCACTTGAAGCCTTGGCGGGAGATCAAACACATGAAGAAAGCAGTATGAAATTGAGAAAAGCATCACAACCAGTAAATTCCTACAATGGGAACCTAAATATGGCCTTATGGAAGGAGTCATCGTATAAATCATTGATGACCATGAAGGCAGTGATTTCACATACATGCACAAACCGCCAACCAAGGGACCACACTCGCAAAACGCACACTCATTCCTAACAAGCAGACTCAGAAACTCTGATTTGTACACAAACACTAATCAGCAGATAATCCGACCGAGTGAGACGAGCCAATTAAACGTTATGATGGAACAATCTCATAATCCTCAACTCTATTAGCAATGCAAAAGAGCAAGTATGATCCAAATCTACACTTCAGTAGAACGAAAATATTGCATGTAGAAACAACACAATTAAATATGAAGCCTGACCACCATTCTATCGGGCAAACCGATAAGTTAGGATTCAAGGTATTCCATCAATAAAAAAATCCATAGATGATACATGGATAACCACAAGAACTACTATTTATAAATATCAAGGTAACTATCTACTTCTGGTATAATATTTCTGCAACAAGTCTTTTATCATTACGCGTGTAGTACATTATAGTTTCTTTCTTAGTTCCATATTCTACTTTCTAAGGCATCAATATCTCAACATGCAACATATGATGTGTCACAGGATGGAAAGTAAAAACTCTTAAATATGGCACCTTTTTTCCTAACATGTATGCATTTCATCTTATATTTATTGATTTAGGAAACATAACCTTCATTTCAAAAAAAATTCAAGCCATTCCATTGATTTTGAAAATATTTGCAATATATTGGCAATATTTTCCTTGTTATTCTTATCCTGACTTAGCCAAACGAGACGAATTCTATAATTGAGGTCATTGCAGTGCCCAAACCTTGCTTCCATTTGAATGTGCAACTAAAATGTATCTTTGTTGTATGACACCTTCTCGAGTTTTCTAACCATACTTAACACAGGATAAGGCTCAGTCTGTTTTTTTAGTCAATGCCATTTGTTAAGTACTACACTCTGACAGCTTATATATCGCACATGACCAAAGGGGTATTCAGTGGAAGAACCATGTACCTAGTAAAAATCTGGAATTTGTTGATGGGCAATGTGCACTAATTCAATTTCAAATGCATAATGGGCACACCACATTTACATGCCCTGAGGATGCATCTCAAGCACAAGCATACACATAAACGTAAATACATAAGTATTTATTTTATGGCTAAACATACGACTATACGAGTATATGCATGCTAGCATGCATATGCACAAATAGGAAAAATAACTTGAGGTATTGAAGCCAGTCTGTAACATTGTCGTGGCAGGAGTTCATAACTATAAATATGTTTTCCATGGACAACTTGTTTTATTGATAAAGTTGGAATTCTTTACTATGAAAAGAAAAAAGAAAGGCTTTGACCTACATCTGAAAGAAATAGAAAATCCCTATTAATAGAAACAACCAAGTAAAATTAGACGTTCCTCTAAAAAATAGTTTTCGTCATATTTTCTTTGTTCACATAAGTGCTTGATGAGATCGATGTTTTTCTGATGCCTAATTTGTTCAATGTTATATAAAGGTTTTATTGTGGCATCTAGGACAGGCAATTTTATGGAGACTCTATAATGGGATATCTTAGTGTTAAAATGGATTGTTCTCGATATAAGGGTGTTCAGATACCCTCACCCTTTCATTGTGGTTCGATTCGTACAATCAAGGCCTCAAAATTCGATTCCGGTCCCCATTTCGGTGAGTGACCGAAACGGAATTTCGGTCGAAATTCGACGGAAATTTCGGCCATTATGATCGGTTTTTGAATAGAGGCCCCCATATTTCGGCCGATATAGGTCATTTCGGTCGAATTTCACCACACACCGAAACCGAAATTCGGTCGAATTTCGCCGAAACTTGATCCCATGCGTACAATCAACATCAGCGGTCCCAGTTAGATTTACAGGAATACACATGAGATATTCCCTCAACACTTCCCGGTGTGATGCCTCGCTTCCGTAGATACGGGTAGGGGAACAGTTATTGGATTCACGCCTATGATGGAGATACTGGAATAAAAGAATCTTATTCTGGATATTGAGGCAGGAACTTGACGAGGATAGCTTTTCCACCTAATTACTAATAAAATGAAGCTCAGCAAGCTCCACCACCAAAAAAACATAGTAATCAATGAGTACATCGACCTTCATCAACATGCTCATATTCTTATGAACTACAAAAGTATATAATCATACATGAAATGGGGAACTATTACAACTATACGAAGCACGTCATTGGCAAGATCAAACATTGAAGGCAATCAAATACGGAACCAATAAAAATTCAGTGATGAAACTTCACTTCAATATGTGTTCCTCGTCTTTTTTTTCTAGATATCTAAATTAATTACAGGAAGTTGGCTATCTTTTGTAGATTTCGCATTCACCCTTGGACTTCCTTTGTGCTTGACTGATGGGTCCTAGACTCTTGTAATTCAACTGCTCTTAACTCCTTACATCTCCTTTTGGAGTCGGCATGTGAGATGCACCACCTATCTCTCTTCTTAAAGGACCTTAGCATATGATCTAGACAGCTTCCCTCTCGACTTTCAATCTTAGCACTAAAAAAGTATGCATGTGCAAACGATGATACAGGATTCGGAGTTTCCCGAGAGCTACCCGAGAAGATTAATGGAGTTCAGTTGCATAATTAGGAGTAAATACGTGGAATGGACAATCAAGAAAAGCCCCAGAAATCAAAGGACAGTTTCATACAAAACTGGTCTGGAAGCATTTCTTCCACATTGGGCAAAATGTTTCTTGTGTCGCTTTTCAGAGATCATTAACATATAGAAATGTTCCAACTCAGGTGAAGGTTTTCATGTAGTTTTTGAGAAGGGGAAGCAGCTGACAAAGGATAGGTTTGTATGCTTTGTGCAGGGGGCTGACCCGGGGTGCCCCCGATGCAGGGAGAGGGTGGAGGATGTGAATCATATCCTTTTCGGTTGTAGGCACTCGACGGAGGTCTGGAACCTTTTTGATGGCAGTGTGGTTGCAGCGAACATGCTTACCTTTTGAGACTCTATCGGGACGAGTTGGAATGGCATGGAGAGGGAAAGATCGAGAGTTGTGGCCGTGGTCTAGGCCATCCAGGAATGGTATGGTCTTCCGACATGATTGCTTCTATGTTGAGAATGTGTTAGCTCATGCCAATGTCCTGGGAGAAAGTTAGAACATATAAAGTGGTGTGCAAATACGTGTGGTAGTTCTGTAATAATTTTCGGTGATAAATAGTGATGTTTTTTGGCGTACATCTATACGGTGAAAGTCCTTTTTCTTTTAAAAAAAATAATATATAGAAATAAGATGTGAAGATATTCTCAACAAGATCCCACCCAAGCTACCAACCCAATGCAATTGAATGATAAGCCAGTGTTAATAACAGATCGGAGTCCGCAATAAAAGAGATGTTTCCAAATAGATTCGGTTGTCTAATTGAGCCAGCAATTAAAGTAGAACATATGACTCGCTTCACGCGTTCAAGACAAAGGGCTAAGCATCTGGATGGGCAGAACGAATAATCGAAGGTTGTCATACTGCCATGGAGTGGGGAATACCAATGGTTTCAAGTTAGACAGCTAGGCTTAAGGCCTTAGAACTTGCTTTAAAAAGGATATAAAGACATTGAAGTTGCATGTGATAGATTCCCGTAGCTTCCCTATGCAGTTAAGATGATTCTTGGTTAGCTTCAATACTAAGATGAATTGAGGGTTCATGTGTACACCTTCTAGCCCTGACAAACACATGGGATTTATCTGTTGTGTAGAAGATTGATAGACCTCAATGACTGACCGCAGGGTGCCCTTCATTCACCCCATTCTTCAAAGGCAAAAGTGTTCTGTTTCAAATTCTTGTCAAGAACAGCAAAAAGACCATTCCTTCAAAGCAAGAGCTGGAACAGAAAGCCTTTTCTAATCTAGCACAAATCTCAACGTCTCTCACTGTCTATCATTCCTTTCTTCTCTCCATGACTCTTATCCCTGATTCTACACTTCTCAGAGGGGTTGCCTTCAATATATAAAATATGTGCTAAAGCAAATTGTGACCAGTACATGATTAGGAAATCCCTGCAAAAACTTGCTTCTCTATGACAAATGTATAAACAGTGAAGATATCTTTGGTATTGTATTGAGAGCTGAGCAAAAGAATCCCGTAAACTAAGGACGCAAGTTCAACCCAAACAGAGTCTTTCAATATCTCGAGGTTTTTTATGTGGTTGCATCTTCCATTTCGCACATTCATCATTCATGTGATATTCAATCTCATATTACAATCCGTATTCAGCATCTACACAACTTCTCAGTAAAATTATTTTGTTCTCAACAAAAAAACAATATTGATGAGAAAATAAGAAAATCAGAAAAAGTGAGCCACAAAAACAATAGTATATCAGAGACTCCCAGAGGAATAAATCATCCATTCTGCAAAAAAAAACTAAAACAAATTGCAAAAAAGCTTACATTAAAAAATACACCATTAAAATGCAGCCAGTATTGCATAATGTAGCAAGTTCTACCCTTCAAGTTAGTCAAACTTAAAAAGGTTCTAAACAATAGTATATGTTTTGCTTTATTGACCCAATAGTAGACATAGTGAAGTCGAGAATCAATGAAAAGGGTTTTTAACTGAACTTATAAGGTATAGAACACGCAACATAACGATAGGCATGCATCAAATTTGATAGAAGATAACCTTAATGTTATAATCATCTCGGTCGGTAATCTCTTGCAACAGAAGTTGATTTTTATTTTGGACGTCTTCATATGCCTGTCCAATACTCTGCAAAAAAGGACTGTTTTATCTCTCTCCAACAAAAAAGAATAAATTTCTAATTGAAGGAAAACATATAAAATAAATAAAGTTGAACTTTAGATACCTCAATTTCAGAGAGATAGGATTCTCCCTCATCACGTTTAGATTCCAGAAGTCCCGACAACCTCACCAAATCCCTGTCGGCAATAAAAAGACAAAACTTAGACATAAGCAGACAGCGAAAGGAAAGCTTAATACTTCTAGCATCATATTTGCATTAACTGTTAACTAGAAACTACAATATATTTTCCAAAGGCAAACTCTTAACTAATTTAAAGTTAGAAAGACAGATGAAAATGCATATGATAAATAGCTCCTGAATACAAAAAAGGATATGCCATTTTTGGGAGAAGATATTAAACATGTTTACCTTTCAGAGGCTTCAAGCTTCTGCCTTAAATCAGCAATCTCCGCTTCTGCAGCAGCTAGCCTCTGCTGTGCTTTTGCTTCAGCTTCATTGGCTGCTTTGACTCGAAGCTCAAGGCTATGCTCATCAAGAGATGATTGGAGGCTATGTACATGTGCCCAAGCTCTGTATTCCATGTCTTTACATTGTACGATATCACTGCACAGGAAATATACACAAAGATAAGATATCTGATAAAATAAATAACATTAACAATAACTGATTGCATGCAACAAACAACGAGAACAACAAACAGCACCATGAACAAAAGAAAAATGTCAAAGAAAGAAGAAGTGGTTCTCACGGTGAATCAGTGCATTCACGCTTGTACATCTCCAGAAACAACTTCAACTCCTCATCACTCCTCTTCAAATCTTGAACCTGCATAAGACCAGCAAGAGTGATTAAAATAATCAGTTGATAGGGCAAACAGACGTAAGATTATTCACAGAAGGCTAATAACTCTGCTCTTTATACAGCCAATAGAGAGAAATGTTTAACAGAGAATAAATTAGATAATGGTGGCTGCAGTTTCAGCTACAATTCCCACCGACATAACAAACAAAACAATAGCATATAATAAATGCATTTATGCTTGTCATTGTTACGTGTCTACATAGCCATTAATGTTCAGTGGCGGGTTTGGGGCACTTAATCCCACCGAAACTCGCCACTCTGCAAGCACGCACTTGTGTCAGGGCTCTCCCTTGATCCTCCATCATAGTGTGCTGATTGAGGCGGCGGCTCCCAACCTCCAATGGGCTTCATCCAGGGTTTCAGATATCACGATATATCGCCGATATATATCGGTATCGCCAAAGGACCAATATTGATACCGATATAATGATATGTGCACCTTTTTCAGTCCTTCCTTAACAAAAGGAAGTCAATATCGCTAATATATCGTCGAAATATCGTATCGATATGAGACCGATATGGATGTCGATAAACACTTGACTCCTACCATGCACCTCTCCCTCCTTGTGCCCTCTCACCTCCCCATTTCAACTCCCTCCCCTTGCACCACCCAATCCTTCCCCTCACACCCTCTCCACCTGGTGCACACTCTCCTCACGCTCTCGCCACATTTTCTCCTCTTCACCCCTAGATGAATGTGATTCTGTGAAGGAGTGAGCGAGGACCTGAGGACCTAAGCTAATCTAAGGCATGGTGTCAACCACTTCATCCATGCTACCTGTGATGCACGCATAGCTTCCGCTCACAACCAGGGTATTCGAGGCGACGGTCTCCGATATCAGCAACCTCCATGTGTGTGCATTCTCAATATTCCTCCTTCCCGTTTTAGATTCTTCCTTCCTCTTCTCTATCTCAGATCATGTGTTTCTCTTCCTCCTCTGATTCTTCTTCTTCCTCTTCCTTATAGCTTGGTGATAAACATGCAGAACTGAAAGAGCGTCACTTCTCATATAGTAGTCCACATGCAATGTATCCAAAATAAAATTTCCTTCTGCATTAAGTATACTATGTCTTGGAGAAAAAACATCAAAATATTTCCTTTTAAGCTACCAAAGCACAACAAATCTAAACAAAATAACTTATATCTCGTATCTTGTATCATTTTTCCCAATCAAATAAAAAATAGCGCATAACTACCATGTATCCCTCCTTATCCCTCGGAATACTATCCCTGCAATAAACCAAAAATGAGTGATTACTCCCTCCTTATATTGTATCCCGTATCCCGCTATCAAATGGACCCTAAATACTCTTACGAACACGACATACATAGCCAACTTCAAGATCACCATGTAGTTACAGTCTTCTTCAATAATCTTGCATTGATTACTATTACTTATTCCTTGAAGTCCTAATTAAATAGAATGCATACTTATTGCATTGTTAATGCATATTAAGCAAGTGAAAATATAGAATTAATCAATTAAGATAGATAGTTAAGTTAATTGGACAATAAATTATGATTCATTTGGACTTCAAGAAGAATGCATAAAAATGCAATGAATTGTTGCATTATAATCGTACATTTTGCGCAGACCATCCTGGGGGCAAGAAGTAGAAAAATGTACAAACACCCAGATTGTTTCGATAAATGTGATCGTAGCTTAAAGAATGGATAATTTCTCTATCATGGATCCCTCACAGCATGATATGAAACACCCCCCCCCCCAAAAAAAACAGAACTCCACCAAATACTTCTATCAGAAGTGTTTTCTTCTTTCCTAATAGCCTCCTGACGGAATTTAAAGAGAGCAATTTTTCCTTTACAAAATTGGGAATTCAATTTGATAGGAGTGTGACCTATTTCCTTCACTAATCTGTTAGCAAACTAAACTCTTATGTGCTGCTACCCTTCGTTTCATTCTTTTTTAGTGAATTAGACAGATTTGCTTTCGTGTCAGCAGTCTAGGATTTTCTTTGCATGTAATAGACTAGGCATCATGCTCTCTTATTACATAAATTTGAAGTTTCTCAAGAAACTAAATTGACCGGCATTCCTGTTGATTATTTCAATTTTGTGCCAGCTAATACCCATTGTATACAATTAGTGGCAAAAGCTCTTGGTGGGGCATTGCTCTTGTTAGAAAATTAACATAGCTTTGATACCATGTTAGAAATATTGAAATGCGAAAGCTAATACCAGAGATAAATAATAAATAAGAAAGAACACCGGGATTTTTACGTTAAACACTACTCCCTAAGGAGCGGGATGACATCACGGGAGAACGCCTCAAATGGTTGATTTGTTCATTGAACTTTCTCATCAGATACAGGACGTCCGGGGCTTCTTATATAACTTCCACAAACCCTTCAAGTCCCACCACTACTAATAGATGTGGGACTTAACACTGGATGTGGTAATTGGATCATGTGGGACTTACATAAATTTGAAGTTTCTCAAGAAACTAAATTGACCGGCATTCCTGTTGATTATTTCAATTTTGTGCCAGCTAATACCCATTGTATACAATTAGTGGCAAAAGCTCTTGGTGGGGCATTGCTCTTGTTAGAAAATTAACATAGCTTTGATACCATGTTAGAAATATTGAAATGCGAAAGCTAATACCAGAGATAAATAATAAATAAGAAAGAACACCGGGATTTTTACGTTAAACACTACTCCCTAAGGAGCGGGATGACATCACGGGAGAACGCCTCAAATGGTTGATTTGTTCATTGAACTTTCTCATCAGATACAGGACGTCCGGGGCTTCTTATATAACTTCCACAAACCCTTCAAGTCCCACCACTACTAATAGATGTGGGACTTAACACTGGATGTGGTAATTGGATCATGGAGGAATCAATTTACCCATCTATACAAATTATGCATACACTCCAAAACTCCCCTCAAGCTGGAGCATGCAATGCTCAGCTTGGACAAACAGAAAGAAATCTTAAAATCACAATACAAGACACTACAGACAATATC
This sequence comes from Ottelia alismoides, assembly GCA_037367405.1. Taxonomy (NCBI): domain Eukaryota; kingdom Viridiplantae; phylum Streptophyta; class Magnoliopsida; order Alismatales; family Hydrocharitaceae; genus Ottelia; species Ottelia alismoides. The sequence goes on from JAZKJV010000804.1 coordinate 106,835, forward strand.
AACTCAACACAAACACAACTGTCGGTTGTTGTCGAGAACGTTTCTTCTCATGCCGTGCAAGTGAGGAGTAACAAATGGGCTGGAGTGTGAGTCGAATTGGGTCTCCTCGTCCGAGAGCATGTGCTCGGTACTGTGTCTGTCAAAGTCACTACAACTAGAAAAGAGTCTCCTAGTCGAAGTACTCTAGCACGTCACAATCATGTGGACAATTGCTCCATCTCTGAAGGGTCGAACTGAAAAATCCATGGAGACATCTTCGTCGGAGTCCACGTTCGTTGAAAAATGGAATTTGAAAAGTCTCCTTGTTGGAGAATTGAGTCTCTCCCACACTAGCTTAGAGAATGGGATCTCTACTCTAAAGTCCCTATGAAACCACATGAAAACCCTAGCCCACATGGCATAGAGAATGGGATCTCTACTCTAAAGTCCCTATGAAACCACATGAAAACCCTAGCCCACATGGCATAGAGAATGGGATCTCTACTCTGGAGTCCCGATGGATCATATGAAAACTCTGAGACCAAAAACAAAAGATGGGGATCACATAAATGATGGCAAATATATGCACATCAAACTAAAGACTCGGAATCTGTTTGACGTCGAGTCTGGATCTGAATTGTAGAGTCTGACAATCTGGCTGGCCACTAGACTGGAGAATCTGAATTTGAACTGGAATCATCAGAATCATAGAGCTCTACACAATACTCCCCCTTTTTCCATACTTGTCGGAAAAACAATGTCATCGACAAAGTTGGGAGAAGACAAGATAATGGGGAGAAAAAATGCATAAGCTGTCATATTTTTTTCCGGCTTTTTAATATATATATTTTTTATGTGAGTCCCCCCCTTAAGGCTTTTGTTTCTTTTTTCCTTAGCTATTTCTTTCCTTTTTTACAAATCATCGTGTCCCATTTGAACCCAAAAAAAATGATGCTCCTCTTTTTTTAATGCAGCAAGTGCCTCACCATTTCTTTATGTCGAGCCCATCTGGGACCAAGAATATGCAAGTCTCTTCCCCCCTTTTTTCGCACAATGTAGAAGAGCCCCCCCAGGCAAAACAAATCGATTCCTTTTTTTAATGATGCAACCCAAATTGAGCTCTTTTTTTTATTTCTCTCGGCCTACTTGGGCCACCGTTATTTAGGGTTCCGCTTGGGAACCCTTCTCTTGAAAGACTGCTGCCCCCGAAGGGGCTCTCTTATTGCAGTCACTGCCTGCAGAAGATGAGGGGGAGGTCGCCGCCTGGAGGGAGGGCGCTAGGAGGAACAGGGATTGCAAGAGGCTCCTCGACGCCTGGAAGTCAGAGGGGCAACGTCGCTCCTTAATGGGATTCCATCCCTGATAGTCTATCGAAGAGACTGCGCTGCCTGGAGAAGATGGCGGCTGGAGAAGGTTCTCCTGGACTTTGCGTGAGAAGAGATTTTCTTATTGGTTGGAGATCCCGATGGATTTGCTTTGTTTAAATGGAGGTTGCGGGAGGCTGGAGAGCCCATCGCCCAAGAACCCATCGCACCAGAACCGTGGTGGGTATACGCACGTAGAGTAACCGCTTCAGCCCCCCCCCCTTAAGAAGTTAAGACATACAGCCCAACTTTGGACCCTACAAGAAGACATGAAAGGGCTGAGAAATGAGAATGCATGCGAGGAGAGGAACACAAAGATGTCACCGCCGTTGTGATCGCTAGTGCTCGAGACCTGAAGCGAGGTTGCGTGTGGTGCGGTTGGGAGGGTCGTCGCCTGGAAATTAGCTCTAGGGTTTCAGAGATGGAACCCCTTTTTTGGATGGACTTTCCAGATCACAGACATAAAAACATCAAATCTTCACAAGTCAACCAAGAACAAAACATGTTTTGATAATTGAATCTCGAACAAATAATAAAATTAAATCCTCGAGAATCGAACTCGCTCCGATACCATGTTAGAAATACTGAAATGAGGAAGCTAATATCTGAGATAAATAATAAGAAAAAACACTGAGATTTTTATGAGGAACCCTACTCCCTAAGGAGCGGGATGAAACCACGGGAGAAGGCCTCAAAGAGTTGATTTGTTCATTTAACATTCCCATCTAATACATGAGATCTGGAGCTTCTTATATAGCCTACACAGACTCTCCAAGTCCCATCACTGGTAGATGTAGGACTAAACACTGGATGTGGTGATTGGATCCTAGAGGGATCCATTTACCCGTCTATACAAATGATGCATATACTCCAACAGCTCTCGATACGAAATTCCTCCCATTTTTACTTATATACAGCTCAATGCTTTAAACTTTGCATTCTTGCTTGCTTTCTGAATTTTAATGATCCCACCCCAAAGGAAAACATATATCCACCCTCAACATCTTCGACCCACAAACTAATCAGGAATCTCTATCCAAGTCATCAAGGTCAAAGGCCCAAGTAGCAATAAAGTTTTGTAAGCTTCTCAACCAAAATTTTCCAATCCCACCACTTCATGTTGTCCCTCCGTCTGAGGGCCCCTCAACATCATACTGTGTCTCTATAAACACTAGGAATTATTACACTTGGTGGTTCGAAAAGCAAGGCCTTAAAAGTCGGTTTCGGTCACCATTTCGGTACCGCCCAAAACAGAATTTCGATGGAATTTCGGTGGAATTTCGACCGAAATTTCGATCATTTCAGTCATTTTTTGTACTAGGACCCCCATATTTCGATCATTTCGGTCATTTCGGTCGAATTTCGATTTCGACTGGATATCGATATTCGACAGAAATTCGACCGAATTTCGCTGAAATTTGAGGCCATGTCGAAAAGTCATCCACAAAAATAATACATGTATCCTTAGACCACACTTCAACCTCTTTCAAGTAAGTGCTCTTATTATCCTCTTTCGTCCCATTCATTTTTATCTAATCTCAATCATCTTTCTCTCCCCCCTCCTATATTGGTTAATAAGAATGTTGAAACCAGCACTATATACTATCAGCCGTTACTATAGAACAAGGCCTTAAATGTCGGTTTCGGTCACCATTTCAGTGACGACCAAAACAGAATTTCGATGAAATTTCGGTCAAATTTCGATCGAAATTTCGATCATTTCGGTCATTTTTTTGTACCAGGACCCCCATATTTCGGTCATTTCGGTTAAATTTCGATTTCGACTAGATATCGATATTCGACGGAAATTCGACCGAAATTCGCTGAAATTTGAGACCATGCTATAGAAATCACTCTCATGGATTAGCATGGGTTGACAAGACCTGCTGCACAGATTGAGTCCCGCGGTTGCTTTCATTGTCGACATGTGAGACACAAGAAAGCATATTGTCCCCGAAGGCTCTGTCAGACTGTTACTGCAATAATGAGGTGGACAATCATAGTGGTGAAGGTCCATGTTCCCCTTTCTACATTGAATCATCCATCCAATTTGAAAGGAGGTCTCATCCACCAAAATCAACTGCAGACAAGGCAGGTTCCTTTACAGAATCTGGACAGTGGCCAAGTAAAAAGTAAAAACTACTCCACGTAAGACAACAAAGGCATAATTCTCCCCAACAACCAGCACAGCAAGTTTTCACTGTCCTATTAGATTCTTAACGCCCACTTAGCCAGCAAGTCATCTCCTTCAACTTAGACACCTCAAGACCATCAGAATAACATGGTCGGGTAACTAAGACCCAGTCAATCAGGGATTGGAGTTGGACAAGAAGAAATGCCTCGTCATAGACTCCATAAGTCGATGAACTCTCTTTGGCATCTTTCCTGCCAAGAAGAGAAAATTTTGGAATAGCAAAAAAAACAGCATTGAGAAGCACCATGCAACCTCCCCTCGAGGGACGAGAAGCCATCCACCCTGCCAACTTCCGCTCTATCTTTTCTACCAAAGGCATACAGTCAGCCCCTTGCCTGGGCCCAAAGGTCAGCGATTAACCCATGTATATGATCTGTAAACTCGTGATCAATAGCCTCCTCTGTGATCATTTTAAAAGGAATGAAAGCAGAGTTATCTCAATTTCTCTTGAACCTCTAAGTTCTCCAAAAACTCAAGCCACCATTACAATCGTTCTAGCCTCAGCCACACTGCCCCTCCACAAAGAAGATCGTATCATGTGCAAACTAAAGCACCACAATCAAAATATTCCAACGATTATATCCAGCGTATACCGGACTTGAGCAGCATGGTCTAATGTTATTGGCAGTGCAACTGTGCCTGTTAAAATAATGAAAAGAAGTAGAATAAGAGGACATCATTATCGAACAATCATCTGCAATCGAAAGAAGTCAATCTAAATGTCCATTGATCAACAACAATTAGGATTTAGTCTTAACACATTTTCGTCCAAGTCCAAAGCTCAGGAAAGCCTCTATGAACTAAGGCAACCAAGATCGCAAAATCGTCGATCTACGCAATCATAAGTTTTTATGAAAGTCAACCTTCCATAACATACATGGGCGCATTATATGGCCAGTCAACCATCTATGTAGTCAACACCAAACTATCCATCATGAGTCGACCATGAATAAAATGATCTCTAAACTGGGTTAATAATGCCTCCCAAGATCATCTAAAGTCGACTAGCCAAAAGTTATGCCATAATAAAATGGATCATCAGGGTAGGCATCTTCTCGACGTCATACCCTTTATTTTTTCCTAAAAAAATGAAATGGATCATGTTGAACGACAAGTGGAGAATGCTTTAAATAGTTGAACACCCTCAAAGGCAATGTTGCAAAAATTGGTAATATTCAGTCGGTCAGGTCACGTTGACCGGGATTTAGTCAAAGTTAAGTTCTTTTATAATTATTTTAAACATATCATATGTTTTTTCTTTGACGTTTGCTTTTCCCGGTCTCTCATCTTCTTTCCTCTCGTTACACTTTTCTATTACACTGTCTGTCTGATATCCAGCCTGGTGAAGCTGCTCATGATTTTTAAGAGATCTTTTATCCATACATTCTTATATTTATATATTTACATAGATATGTGCATTTTCCATGTTACCCTAATGAACTGAAAGAAACAATTGAATTCAAATCGAAGACTGCACATCTTGGATTAAGTTTGCTTTAAAAAGTGAGAAAATATTTAAAAACTGTCTAGAACAAAGCTCCTCCACCACTTTCAAGATATCAAATTCCACCATTTCCCAAAACTCCTTAACGAAAAGACCGATAAACCATCCAAATACATTCGCAATCAACTACATAATTGCACCATCAATCTCATGTACCCGAAATTCAAATAAAACTTGCCGGGTCCATGCTCGATCTACTCACGCCATGACATTATTTAGCTCATATAGATCCTAAAAAACTTAAGTTCTTCTTTGAATAAGTCTTCTTCCACAATATAACATCAATTACTTGGTCACCTATTTTGATATCAAAGAATCAAAAAGCTAGCTTCAAATTCTTAAGAGATAAATAAAACTTGCCAGGTCCATGCTCGATCTACCAATGTGGACCGTTGTAGATTTTATGGTAAATTATCAAACCATTATTTAGCTCATATAGATCCTAAAAAACTTAAGTTCTTTGAATAAGTCTTCTTCCACAATATAACACCAATTACTTGGTCACCTATTTTAATATCAAAGAATCAAAAAAGCAACCTTCAAATTCTTAAGAGATAAATATCCCGGCCCAATAGTTTCTCTTTAAGCTTCTTTCAAGATTTTAGAATCGTATGGAACGAGGTGTGGAGGACAGCAGGGCAGCAAAGGTGGTCTTTGACATTTTTGGAGATCTTTCAGGACTGAAGGTTAATGGTACAAAGTCAGCATTTGTACCCTTTAACCTATCTTAAGAGGATTCAACATCTTGTGGGAAGATCCTGGGGACGGAGCAGAAGACTCTGCCAATCGAATATTTAGGCTTTGCCGCTATTGACCGGGAGGCTTCAGTAGATTGGTTGGTTACTCCTTGTTGAGAAATTGGAGAAAAAGTTGGCAGGTTAGAAAGCGGCCTTTCTTTCGAGAGGAGGAAGATAATTCTGATCAAGGTTGTGCTTTCTGTCATATCTATCTTCTTTATATCGACCAGAGTCCTGCCTATCGGTGTTCGTAGGAGGTTGGAAATAGTGATGCATCACTTCTGGTCGTCATCTCAAAGGGACAAGGATCTCGCTTTGGTGGGGTGGACGACGATGACCACATTGAACAGGGAGGGTGGGCTTGGAGTGTTGCAGATTGGTGGCATGAACAAGTCATTGTTGGCGAAGTGGATGATGAAGATCTGGGGACCCGAGAGCGATCGATTTTCAACACGATTCGAACGATTTATGGTGTGTCTCCAAGTTTGACGGCCCATGCAGAATGTGTATCGTCGCTAACTACTTTCTGGAGAGGGGTGTGCTCCTGCCGGATCTGACTGGGTTCATGCGCCCAACGTTGGGCAATGGTCGTGGTTTTCATTTCTGGACTGACAACTGGACGGAGGAGGGAGCATTTTGTGACCTTTACCCAAGATTGTTCGCTTTGGCTTCGAACAAGGACGTTTCTGAGGTGGAAGTGTGGTCAGAAAGCTCATGGACGCCCAGTTTTGTGGCAGAGTTATCTGATAAGAGAAATAGAGAGTTTATGTGCCTCCCTATCAGGTTGGTTAGATTTGAGGCGCCGTCGGAACAGAGGGATTCTTGGTGCTGGAGGGGTGGTTTCTACACAGTTAAGAAGGCTTACAAGGTAATATCCATGGCCTCAAATTTTAGCGAAATTCGGTCGAATTTCTGTCGAATATCGATATCCAATCGAAATCGCAATTCGACCGAAATGACCGAAATGATCGAAATATGGGGGTCCTAGTACAAAAAAATGATCGAAATGACCGAAATTTCGGTCGAAATTCCACCGAAATTCCATCGAAATTCTGTTTTGGTCGATACCGAAATGGTGACCGAAACCGACATTTAGGGCCTTGGTAATATCTACCCATCAACCTGAATCAGATTTGGAGCTCTCGAGGGACTATGCGAGGATCTGGAGTTGAAGGATTCCATCTAGGGTGACAGTGTTCCTGTGGCTACTAAGGAGAGAGCAAATCTTGACTGCGACAAGGAGGGCAAGGATTTTTCTAGAAGCATGAGTGTAGAAGATGTGGGATGCCTACGGAAGACATAGATCACTTATTCTTCAGGTGCCTAGGATCGGCAAAAGTATGGCAAAATGCGGATATTCCGGGACTATAGTGGAGTGATAGGAGTTCTTTCTGAGAGTCGCTTAAGAGAAGGTGGTATGGCTCAGAAGAAGGGAGAACGAAGGCTTGTGCAGTTATTTGGTCGATGTAATTAGCTAGAAGTGGAGTGGCCTTTGAGGGAGGAAGATTTTATTATGAAAATGTACTAGGGCATGTCAGGGTCCTTGCTAAATCTTGGCGGATGTAACTATCACTTTATTCCTTTATATAATTATTATTTGGATGGGCCTCTAAAGGAGACCATCCCACCATTTTCTCAAAAAGAAAAGATTTTAGAATCTTGTTCAAAACAATCTTATTAATATCTGTTTACTGTAAACACTAACCACACCTCACTATATAAACTAAAATCCATTAATGACATGCATTACAATCATGGTGAATTCTCCTAAAAGTTTAAAGTGAGTTGTTAAGGTTACCTCTAATCTAATATCTGATGCTAAAAGAATTTGGGAGATTAAGTATGGTCAAGCTTGCAAAAGTCGGCCGACTAGGCCGACTAGTCGAGTCGGGGGGGTAGCCGACTCGACTAGGCCTAGTCGGCCCTTAGTCCGTCCACCCGACTAGTCAGGCCGACTTTTACAACAACCTTTTTTATTTTTTTTGTTTTTCACTTTTTTTAAAGCAAATATATTCTAATATGCTTAATGTTATATTTAAAGCCAATTACTTCTTTTGTTTCATCATGATGTCATATAAAATGTACAAATATATGTATATACATACGAATATATGTATAAAAAACTGATTTATATATTTAAATTAATTAAAAATTCAAAACCGACTAATGACCGACTAATTCCAACTAGTTGCCCGACTGCCGACTAGTCCTTAGTAGGTGACCCCGCCGACTGCATACCGACTACCGCTTTCTGCAACCTTGAGTATGGTTCAACCATTGTGTTGGAAAGAGAAAAGATCAGATGGACTCAACACCAACCAAGTATGACGATTCAACCAGAAATCTCTTAAAAATCGAATTTTAAATACATATAAGAGTTTGTAAGTGATAACTACTCGTCTCTCATCTATTCTAGATTTTATCATCCCTTCTTCTAAAGTGAGTATTCTACCTCAATGATCTATAGTTGATAACCACGCTAGCTTTTAAATTTATTTATGAAACATGAGACGGGTGAGTCAACATTAGACAGTCACCACCCGTGGTTGTTCTAATTCATCTCGTATTGAAATGAAAAGAAAAGGAACGGATTTTTAGAAGCGAATCAAAATGAATGCTATTAAAACTGACTTTCATAAAGCTTTAGAATCCCACTAATGGGATTGCCTTGTAAAGACCCTTTACAAGCTAGGTCCATCGTACCTTTATCCAATGTTCAGGAAAACGGCCGAGTATACCGCATACTCGGTCGCATACTTGAACTCGGATGCCTTGGCGCTTCGAGTATGAACGAATCAGTCTCTAGGCGGGTCAGGCCGCATACGCGGCAGAGTATATGGTATAGGTGGTCGTTTATGAGGCCGTTTTTCGAATAAAAATTAAAAGCCCTAGCCCTAACTCAATCTTGGACTGACTTAACCTCACGCATGACGCATCCCATACCCCTTCGCAGTTCACACCCCTGACATCCGACCTCGACCTGACGAGCCCTAACTCCCTGCCTCCGCAAATACGCTAACCCTCCACCGCCTTGTTCTAATTCATCTCGTATTGAAATGAAAAGAAAAGGAACGGATTTTTAGAAGCGAATCAAAATGAATGCTATTAAAACTGACTTTCATAAAGCTTTAGAATCCCACTAATGGGATTGCCTTGTAAAGACCCTTTACAAGCTAGGTCCATCGTACCTTTATCCAATGTTCAGGAAAACGGCCGAGTATACCGCATACTCGGTCGCATACTTGAACTCGGATGCCTTGGCGCTTCGAGTATGAACGAATCAGTCTCTAGGCGGGTCAGGCCGCATACGCGGCAGAGTATATGGTATAGGTGGTCGTTTATGAGGCCGTTTTTCGAATAAAAATTAAAAGCCCTAGCCCTAACTCAATCTTGGACTGACTTAACCTCACGCATGACGCATCCCATACCCCTTCACAGTTCACACCCCTGACATCCGACCTCGACCTGACGAGCCCTAACTCCCTGCCTCCGCAAATACGCTAACCCTCCACCGCCTTCCGGCTCCTCGACGCTCGCCTCCACCGTCCGTGGCTCCGCCAACACCTCTAGCTCTACACCTCCGACTCTCTGATCCCCCGCCAACACCTCCAGCTCCGCCTAAATCCTCCACCGATCACTTCCACCACCTCCGCGACTTTGCTCAGTGCTCGCCTACACCGCCTCTGCGCCTCTTCCCACCGCTCACGAGCCCCCTCGCTCCCCTTGCCTCCGCCAGCAACTGCGATCCTCCGCCAGCAACTGCGATCCTCCGCCACCGCATCCACGACCTCCGCCTCCGGGGTTGCACCAACCGTTCATGAGCCCCCCTCGCTCCCCTCGGCTTCGCCAACACCTCATGTCCTCGCCGCCGCCTCCACAACCTCTTCCAACAGCTCAACGGCCTCCGTCAACACTAAAACTAGGTGAATTTTTTTCTAAATATTGTCTTATCTGTTATGTACCCGTTTAATGGTCTAGTGGTAGTACAGTGTGTCTACCACACAAAAGACCAGGGTTCAAATCCCACTCTTGCAGGGGTTGCGTTAGGTAGTCGACGGACAGCATAAAAAATAGTCGAGTCTTTCAACAATGATTTGAGCAAGAATCCATGTAGCCGACCCTGCTTATAGTGGGAGAAGGCTTAGTACATTTTATTGTCTTATCTGTTATAAAATCACATGTCTAAATAAAATTAAATGTTTGAAATGTCAGACTTTTTTAGTTAACTTTTTTATCCTGTCATTTTAATTAAATGCTTGACTTTTTTATTCTGTCAGTTCAATGTGTCATTTATAAAATGTCTTAAATGCTTAATTTTTTTATTCTATCAGTTTAATGTGTCATTTATCAAATGTCTGAAGTTCTAACAAATTAAATATCTGATTTTTTTATGTCATTTTAATGTGTCATTTTATAAAATGTGAAGTTTCTGAACACATTAAATGTCTCACTTTTTAAGTATGTTATTTTAATGTGTCATTTTATAAAATGTCCGAAGTCCTGAACAAATTAAATGTCTAAACAATGCGTGAGAAAAGTTTGATTTACGTAAAAAAACTCTGAACAATTTATGAAAAAACTCTATACATAATAAATAAAAAACGAACACTATCTTGATTTTTAGTTTTATAAGCTATTATAATTTATATAAAAAAAATTGTTTTTGAAGCCAAGAAAGGGGAAGACACTCCGAGGTGTTCGCCCCAAAAGCTTATTGAGAGAAGAGGGAGAAGGTACAAGAAAGCACGCGGAGTGCTAAACAGTCCAATCTTTCAGTAAGCTAGAAACATGAAGTTTGATATTTTCCAAATAGAACCATTGCCCTGAAAAAAGAAGTGTGTTTCTAGCAAGCCAAATGGCCCAAAGAGAAGCCAACGGCCAAAGTAAGACTGATCTCGCCTGTTCCGAATCCACTAAGCTGCCGTAGAGAGCTTCCATGCTAGAGAGGTCGACCCAGCTCATGGAAGTGTTGTCCCGGAGAGGGAACACCCAAGAACAGGAGAAGAAAAGGTGCTCCACCGATTCGACCTCCGTGAGACAAGGAGGGCAAATGTTGGAGGGATGACCGAGCAGCCTGAAGCATATGTCCCTCGTCATCAGTCCTTTACGTCTGAAGAGCCATAGGAAGAACTCAATCTTCTCAGGAAGGTGCAAGCTCCAAAAGAAGGCGCAATCACGGATTAAGATAGGAGAGATGGAGGGAGGGGACCTGCTGATAGCCGAGTAAGCCCCGCGGACCGTAAAATCCTTGTCGCGCCAAACCCAGTGATCGTGCCCCTCAGAAGGATGGGTTGTGTCCCTCAGAGCGTCAAGAAGGCCCAAGAAGTCATCCAAGCGCTTGTCGGAGCATTTGGAGCGGAAGAGAGGCAGCCATTTACCGCTGTCCCAGCAAGCTGCAACCCGCGCGTCTGGGTCGAGGGCAAGAGAGAAAAGACGCGGAAAGCGGGAGACAAGGACCCCCTGATCGGTCCAGTTGTCGCGCCAGAAGGCGAAGCTCTCGCCGTTGCCCAGGACAGGTCTAAAAAAGGTCTGAAAGTTGGGGGCTACCTAGCCTACCTTGAGAATGCCCCTCCATAAGAGGGAGGGTAAAGTTGTACCCGCAGAAGAGGTGGGTATCGCACTGGAAGTCGAGTAGATCTGTCGGAGGAGCCTGGTGCAGAGGTCGTTGCTGACGCCCCAAATCCCGTCTACCCATTTGAGAAGCAAGGCCTCATTGAGGGCCGCAAGACGGCGCATCCTCAGACCGCCCTCCTCCTTCGGGAGTGTGTTGTCATCCCAACCAACAAGAAAGGAACTTATATAAAAAAGTTTGATTTGTTTTAATATTTGATCATGCAGGCAGCAATGACCTCTCAACCAAATTCTGAAGTTGTTGGAGATGCATCATCGAGCCGTCATGTCCCGATGGGATCTAGTGATCCCGGTTGGAAATATGCATTCCTCGCGTCAAAGACTGATCCAAATACAGTCACATGTGTACTATAAGGCAAGATTGTAAAGGGTGGTATAAATAAAATTAAGAAGCATCTAGCACATGTCAAAGGAAATGTAGCGTCTTGTCCAAAGGATGACTTTGAAATAAGAAAGGAACTTAAGGATTACTTGGACAATACACAAAAAAGAAGTGGGATAAATCGAAAGATTTGCAAGAAATGAGGGATGAAGTTGCCAATTTATTCATGGGTTCAAGTTCAACTCCACATGAAAGGGAAGAAAAAAGGTAAAAAGTATCAGAATCGATTGAAAAATGCAAAATGCATCAAAGTTCAATAAGAGGTGCATTTTGTAAGGAACAACGCGCACGGGTCAATAAGTATGCAACCAAGTTCTATGCAACCAAGTTCTTCTATGACTATCAAATTTCATTCAATGCGGTCACCCACACGTCCTTTATTCATATGTGTGAGGCAACTGGTCAATATGGATCTGGATACAAGCCTTCCTCTTATTATGAGATCTCAGAGACATTGTTGAATGATGAAGTTGAGGAGACTAAAGACTTCATAAGCAGTTATAAGGAGTCTTGGAAGAAGGATGGATGTTCCATCACGACGGATGCTTAGATAGATATGAGGGGTAGGAGCATCATGAATTTTTGTGTGAGTTCTGAGTCGGGCACATGTTTTTTAAAGTCTGTTGACTCATCCTCTGAGTCACGCACTGCAAAGTATATATCCAAGTTGGTGGATGAAACTGTTCAAGAGGTTGAAGTTGATGATGTTGTTCAGGTCGTCATTGATAATGCATCGACCAATTTAGCTGCTGGAAGGATACTTAGGACTAAGTATCCAAGAATTTTTTGATCTTCATGTGCAGCTCGTTGCATATACCTTATGGTGGAAGAATTTGGTAAAGAACCCAAAGTAAAAAATGCAATTATCAAGGCAAGATCTCTCACTACATTCATCTATAGCCAAGCGAGGACCTTGAGCTTGATGAGGCAATTCATACAAAAGGGAGAGATTGTACAGCCAGGGCAAACAAGGTTTGCCACCACATTTCTCACTCTACATAGAGTGATGGACAAAAAGGAGAAGTTGAGATTGATGTTCTCGTCTGATGCATAGAGGCAATGCAAGTGGTCAAGGATTAAGAAAGGAGAAATGTCTTCATCTATTGTTTCTAGTGTTGCATTTTGGAGCCAAGTGTCTACGACCTTGAAGATCTTCTCTTCCTTGGTTTATGCTTTGCGCATTGTTGATGGGGATCAAAGATCATCCATGGGATTCGTATATGGTTAATTATTGGATGCTAGAAAGGCAATAATGCTAGTGTTCAAAGACAATGAAGCACAATACAAACCTTTATCGACAACATTGACTCAAAATCAAAGGAAAGGTTGGATAGCCCTCTTCATCTTGCTGCTTATTTTCTTAATCCATATTACTACTATAGAGATAGTAGTGTCACTGAAAAGAGGGCTATGTTATGGATGGCTTCATGCAATGCATGGAAAATTTTTATCCTGATTTGGAAATTCAAGATGCAATCACATCAAAGGAGTTGATCTTGTACAAGAATGCACAATGATCTGTTGGCAAACCGTTAGTTGTGAAACAAAGATCGACACCCGACGACCACTTTAGGCCGGGTACTGTAATTATTTCATACTAATTAGTATCATCAATTTAGCTTTTTATAGGATAGTTTATTCCTAAAATAAATAGATAGTGTACACCCACAAATATATTTAAGACCCTTAAAATACTAGTGTCTAAAACCCATATTTGTTTTGAAGAAGAAGGAAAGGGTGATCGTCCTTTTATTGGACAAAGAACACTGAATGAGCACCCAAATTTATCTTTTGTTCAAGAAGATCCAGGAACAAAAATTATTTTTGTTCATTCATTGGCAGACATTATTCTCCGTGAAATCAATGAAACATAAGATGGATGACCAATCCTTTATTTAATTCACTTTTTAAGGTGTCTTTTTTTTGTGGGGGGTGTGGGGGGGCGCTTTCAAATGAGATGGAATTTTTTACCAGAAAGCCACTTCAATATCACATGTTCAAATTTCTAAGACATTTATACAAAGCTGACATTATTTTTCTGAGGAAAAAAACAGACATTATTCTTAGAGACATTCTCGTCTAAATTTTAAAAAGCCATCTACTCTCGCCTCAACAAACAGGAAAAAAACATTCGTCAGCAGTCTAATTAGATTATTTACGAACGTCGGATCCAAGTGCAGTGGGTGGCCCTACTTATCCTACAGCAGCTACAATTACTGGACCACGGGCAAGTTAGGCATTCAAATTACCACAATGTGCTACTGTCCTTGAGGAACATCCATCACGTAAATTCGAGTTAGTGATCAGTGATCACTCACGTGAAAATATTATGCATGCCCTCCAACTCTTCTGGATGGTGCATAAATATATTCAACTTCGCACTATGCTTTCTAAATGTGATGGACGGATTATCATGGAGGATGATCATGAAAGCAGGAGGGGGTAATCACTGATGCTGTATTAAAATATTATACTGAAACAAAGGCTATGACCTGCTATCAATAATTCAGAGTCAACAATCAACATATAATAACAGCATATAATATGATAAAAATTACCTTAGCCTGTAAATTCTGAATTTCGTTAACTTGACCAGAGAATCTGTTGGATAACACCTCGAAGAGACTTTTCTGTAACATATACAGAAGAAGACCATATAAAGGGATTAATAAGATATAAAATGTGGGTCGGGCAGGAAATCAGCAATCAATGTACAAACCTTCCTATCTAAGGTGTTTGCCAGAGATCTGACTTTTGCTCGAAGAGAATGAATTTCATAGGAATCTTCCTTGTACTTGCTCATTTGGTTTTGAATGTTATTCATGTCATTAGGAAGTGATGAAACCAGTTCTTTGAACTGTTCAATAATCTCGTGTCTTCCTAGAGAGCACAAATATAGAATTGATTGCAAATTAAATGCTGAAAACGCAATGCTGGATGACCCCGCTCACACCTAATACACCAGCCCAAAAGTAATTCGTCGTATCCAAGTACCTGGTTCATTTGAAGCTTCCTCTAGTTTGCTCTCCAATAGATCCCTTTCATCTGCTAGATTTTGTAGAGATTTCTCTAGACCAATAATTCTCGATTCCACAACTGCCAAGTTTCCTTTAGAGACATCAGCTAAACCAAGCTTTAAAATCACTTCTTTCTCTCTCCAGACATAATTATCCTTCTCCACCTATTAGAAAATGTCATAAATCTCAAAAAAGTGCATATTGAGATGTGACTAATTACTAAACAACTGATACCAAACCTGTAATTCTTCCAATGACAACTGATATTGATTCATCTCATTTTTCGATTTCTCAAGAAGGTTGTTGAGTGATTTAAATGCTTCAGATGATGAGATAGAGTTTAAATCTGACAATGTGTTCTGTGCATTAAATAGAAACAAAATGTGATAGGGATGAGAATAAAAATCCCATCAGGAACCAAGGAATGTATGGATTGTGAGGTCATCAGTAATATCTACCTGTAAAATGGATAATCTTTTTAAGTCCTCCAATCTCTTCTCATGAAGTTTCCTGATCTCAACAAGCCGGTCTGACGCTTTGTCCTTGTATGTAACATAAATAAATAAAAGTGAGCAAACAAAATAGCAAATGAATCATTAAAGGGTAGCCAAATCTCAAAAGTAAGTAATCCACCATCAAATCTTTGTTAGCAGACTGAATATCATGAAACTCCTTGTCTCTATCTCTGGCTTTGTCTCCAACGATATGATTAGCTCCAAAAGTTGGAAATAGAAAAGGTGTCCCCTTTCCATTATCCTTTAGTGCTTTGAGGGCTACCAGCTGAGTTCTGCATTCATGCAACTCCGTATAGGTGCTTTCCAGTTCCCCTACAAAAAATCATGATCACCAACCATTAGCTTCAGCCTTTTGAAATTTAGCATCATCGCACAATATGTAAACTTCTAGGTAAAGACCATCAACGTACCTTCCAGTTGCTTCAGTTCAGCCTTATATTTTGCCTTGGAATCCCGTTGAATTTGCACTTCATTTGCTAACGATCTGTGTTTTATGTGGAGCTCATCAAATGCAGAATGCAACCCCTTCAATTCATATAGCCATCCAAGAACTTTTTCTCTCAGTTGACTGGTTGAACCTGATCAAAGAAGTGGAAAATAATCCAAACTGCAGCACCATTAAAATGCAGACTGATGGGAAATTTTAAAGACATTTATAGGGCAACATGATCAAAACCCAAAACATACCATCCTGAGGTGATAACTGAGAAAGAGCATGTGATAATTGATTATTCACATGCCAGAGGCCATTTATATCTAAAACTATGCTTTCCAATATGCACCCAATTCTATCTTGAATCGTTCTCTTGTCAGTCTCCATCTGACTAGCACCAATATGTTCAGAGCTACATTCAGTGGCACCAGACTGGAGTAGCCTGTTTAAAAACTCCTTGGCAGCCGGTGCATCTGTACCTTAACAAGGAATGAAAAAACTAACATATGATGTCTCCGTATAAAACTACTGCATCAATATTTTACATCTCTTTACACACAAAAAAATATTTCTCAGTACTTATATCAGTGTCACTTGTGTGTTTATTTTGTGAATTATATATACAACATATAAATACCTCGCATATACATATAGACCAGTACAGCGCTACTAAAGACCCCGAAAATGATCCCGTCAGAGCATAGTATGCATCTAAAACCAACAGCCTTAGACTTCTTCTCGCGAAAAGCTCAACAGAGTCAAAGGGGCGGCGAAGTGCAAAATGCACACCGGCAGTGTTCAGAACCACCTTTGGTTTTACTGCATGCAACTTTACGTACAGTTGTTGCGTAAAAATATTTTAAGTTGTTCCGTCGCATACACTAAGTGTGCACAAGGCATGAAGCACCATCTTATGTTTTGCAAGAATAAAAAGCAATATTGTATGCGCCTAATAGTGCGTCATCATCATGTAAACATCAGTCCTATAAAAAAACTATCACACAAATGGGAACATACTCTAAATGTGTCAACTGAGAACAGTCTATAGCATGCAGAAAATTTACCAAGAGTTTCTCAATTCAGTTCCTTATTTATCTTCATGCGAATTCAAAATTCTTCACAAAATTAAGATCCCCAGAAGGGAAACGGGAGAAGTGCCATTAACTACTCACCATCAGAAGATTCCCTTGAATGCACGGATAAGGCCCCCAGGTCATCAACCAGCTGTTCACCATTCCAACCAAAGAAAAATGTAAGTCCAATAAACACCATGTAATCAAAATATCAATCGCCAAGTATGTAGTTGCAGTTCATACTTTCTCCCAAGAACTTTCAACTGCGACCAAGGTCTCGTCATAATTCTTCTGCTTCTCTTTCTTCTGTTCAAATTTATTCTCAAGCACAGAACACTCCACCCGCTGAGCTTCTAACTGCTGAACAAGCTTTTGATTTTGAAACTGAAGAACCACTGCATCAAGCTGCAAGATAAAACCCAACGATCAAGAATCCAAAAAAAAGGAGCAAGTTCATTGAAACAACAATTTCACCCAGGAAAAAAACTGCAAGACGCCTCATCCATGTGCATGTTTTGGCAGCAACAAGCTGCAGAGGGGCTTCTAAATAATTGATTGCATCAGCAGCAAGAAGATTGTTCAGATCCCCAACTATTGCACATCCAAGCATCTTAAACTGCATTTCTCTAATGGCATGTATCATGCATGTAACTTTTCCCATCAGAGCCACAACCATCCGTAACGACCCTACACCAAAAGGCAGCATTCGCCAATCCCAAAAAAAAACGTGTATTGCAACCCATACTCCACACAAATTCATCAGAAGTATCCCCGACAACATATTGGACAAAGCAGAACACTTCGAATTCCCACTAGCTCATCAACAATTCCCACTACGATGTTCCCATCAAAATCTACACTGACTGCCCAAAATCCACACACAAAAATGGGCGAAAACGACCACGTCTTCCCGTCCTCAGCGCACATTAGCCAAGTTCCGATCCACATCCAAGAATAGCCCACCAAACACATCGGATTTATTCCCAGCACTCAAATCAGGCAAAGCGAACACTTTGAACGTGCAAACAAAACCTCAGTAACTGCATTTCCATCGAAATCTCAACAACCAGCGGAAAAGATCGAACCTTCCTGTCCTCGGCGGGCGGCGAGGACAGCCCCTTCATTGCGGGCGCCGCCACGGCAGCCGACGAGATCGAACTGATGTGCCGCCGCTTCCTGTCGGGCTCACCCGTGCTTCCCATGCCTCCGATCGCCCCCTGGATCCCCGAGGCGCCGCGCCCTCCACAATATCACATCGCGCGGCCCCAATTCGCGCTGTGGAGAAACCCTAATTTCGCGGGAGCGAATTGGCGTGGAAGGGGGAGAAGGACAGTATCGAAACCCTAATCTGGCAATAGGGAGCACGGGGGTTATGGTGGGTGGAAGGGGGGCGTCGATCTGTGCGCGTGAGGTGAAGGGGGCGCTGTGTGTTCGTGAGGGAAAGGAGAGGAGAGAGGGAGGGGGGTTGGAGAGAGAGCATCTTTGCGGTGTTTGATGGACGGTGGATGTTGCGTGAGCTGTGTGTGGGTGAGCTGCGTGGGTGAACGGGTGGGAGAATCAAGTATGTAGTAGGGGTTAGAAGGGTTTTATTGGAGACCTTTTTATATTTATTGGAATTGAGATGGTGGTCATGTGTGCTTTTATTATGGTTCCTTGTTTATTTAGAGAAGTATTGTCTTAAAACATCTTAATTGTGTTAACTTAAAGAATCATTTAGAATCCTATTAACCTATTGACTTGTTGATTGTGCTACGTGACATCTCTCTTTTAGTTTGTGAACATCGTGATTTTATTGTTGGTTGGTTGGTTTGTCCGGATTATGTCGACAGCTTTTTGTACTTTTAGGGTGTGTTTGGATAGTGGGTTTAGGTGAGTTAAACTGGTTGCAGGTAACCCATTTTTTGATTTTGATGTTTGGATAGAGGGTTAAACTGGAGTGGGTTAGAAGTGGGTTCATTGTGATATGATTGTATTGAAGTTTGAAAAAATGAGTAGTTATTGTGATATGATTGTATTGGAGTTTGAAAAAGTGAGTAGAAGTGGAGTAGTTTATAATTTTTATATGATATGATGCTATAGTATATTATTTTTTGATGGAATTAATGATTGGAAATTGATTTATTTATTTTTTAAAAAAATATAAAAAGTGGGGCCCACGTAAGAATGAGAAAATATGGGGTACCCCTCTAGCCGAACGGCACCTTATCGTGTTTACTGTGTATTCAACTGAACATTAACTCTGTCCTTTTCCTTTCTTCATCAATGTTCCTCTTTTCTGTTGTTTTAAATAAAGTGGTGCTTGTTGTGTAAAGGAATTAAAGGATGTGTAGTTTGTCGATGATGTGGTTGTTATGTGGATGATTATGATTTATGTGTACGAATATATGGAAGATCGACACTCCATTTTAAGAAAGAATATAGAATAAGATGCTACGAAGAATAAGTTTTGTAAATGGTATCATTTAACTTTTCATGTTTTTGGAAGATCGTGTGCATGTGATTCCCACTTATAGTATCTCATACTTCTCACTCTTTGGAATACTTTTAAATAGCTTATCTGTATACTCGATCGTTTCCTGATTCTCATTAATATTTGTACTTTTCCCTCACTCCTGTTGTAGAATTAAAAGCATGCTGATTGTTAAAAGCGTTACCTATTATTTATTTGAGGTTGTGGCAATATATTTTAAGTGCATGGATATTTAGTGTGAAGTAGTGGCTATATATTCAATGTCGTATGAGATAAGATCATCGTTGAAAGATTATTACTATGTGAAATTATTGACAATGTCATAGTAATGAGTACGTTAGTTATAATATCACTAGCAAACTTTGAATATTTAGATAATTCCACAATGTATGCAACTAAATGCTCTATGTTAGATAGTTAACTAAAAATGATTGAGAAACAAAATTGTGCAAAGTTCCTAAAAAAGGTTATAAATTATGAAAATTGCATTGAAAAACTTAAAATTTTTTTCTATATTGACATGTTATAATATAACATTATCATGCTTTGTTAATGATGCTGTATTGTTTCCTTAAAAATATAAATTAAACTTTGCAAGGATAACTAATCGAGAAGAACAACTAATGCCAACACAATTGTGTAATTCCAAAAAGGTATGAACATAAGTGGAACTGTGAAAACTCGGATCGATAAAGCGTGGATATTCCTTAAGAACGTGTATAATACAACTCTCGTTTATTGAGATAAAATTTTCACCATCTTTTCTTATGAGTTTTTTCGATATAGAACTAAAAATCTGGTGACATTTGATGCAATATAGTCCAAATTATGTTCACTTCGTATGTTTTTATTACAATATGATAGTTGAAGGGTAAATCCCTCACAGGAAACACAAAAAAAAACATTTGAATCTAAATATACCAAGACATACGGGCATATGATGAAAAAAATGTACATATGATGAACAAAATTACGAAGAGATGGAACTATATGACATAACATAACTATATGCTGTTTCATCATCTACAACAGATACATTATAACTCCAAATGTGCAATTGTGTCACATACAATCCGAACTCTACATGGACACAATGTGTAGACAAAACATCTCTTTAGTGAGGGGTAATGTATGTCAAGGAAAAGGGAGAGATGGTAAACTACATATTCGTAAAGTGACGGTAGAGAGGTAGTGCAACTATGAAATCTTTTATTAAATATTGTGCCCATCCATCCTCTCTTATTACAACGTCTCGGGCTTAGGTCATCGGTTCATTAAGGGAGAGAACTAGCATGGACAAATTGTTGGGTTCAGGCCCACAATGGACCCATTGACAACCACCAAACTGCTTAAGCCAAACTTGTCAGCTAGTAATTCCCACCAATTTAAACACACACCTATACTTTGTGATATTTAGATGTGGGGTTATATTTGGGTGTTGGGATGTTACAACATCTCTCACTTACATTCGTCGATTCCTCGATGTGACGTGACTATCACTTATTCCATGTGACAGTGGCGGTTGGACGCTCTCGGTAGCCTTTTCCTCATATTTCGTTGAGGTGACTCCATTGATAGTGGAAAGGGCTACCCAAGGCTAAGAGGTGGATATAGGGAAAAAAGGAGATGACTTGACCGAAGAGGTATTAGAGTACCGTGTTACTTGGATGATCAGTTGCCGAAACCAAGGATGGAGGAGGTGAGGTGGCGTGGAGAGGGGTTTCAGAGTGCGTGACATAGGGGACAACTTCAAATGGGGAGGGTTACCATGAGATGCTCGCGGGTGGTGACTCATCCTCATAGAAGGGGAAGGCTATTGCTTCTATCTCCAAAGGCCAAACATAAATAAGGCCCTCTGGCATAGGATCATTATTGGGATGATAGGCAGACGGGCAAGGCTGATTTAGGACATGCACACCAACCTCATCGTCTTGTTTGAGTGATGGTGTTTGTGGTATAGATCCGTTCCAAATGACCAGACCTTTAGAACACCAATCCCAAACCACTGACATGTGTCTACAAAGAAGCATGGTTAGACTCTCTTCGCCTTTTGTTGGGCGAGCAATAGCCCTTTCGTCTCCCCCGCCATGCCTCCTTGGGGTACTACCATGGATAGAACCTGCTCTAGTCCCTTTCCTCAGTTGTCCCTTTTTTAGGAATGTTGAGAAGAGCATCGTTCCTTGTCATGGGCATCTCGACTAGGGTGCATGCCCCAGCCCTTGTGGTCCATTTGAGCCCTTGTCGTTTGTATAATGGTACGGTATATATTTCGCTATCATAAGGTCGACTATCGAGGGCTATGTAAAATGTAATTGTTACATAAGCATCTACCTAGAGGCCTCTTGAAAATAATATTAATTTTTGGAGCATGTTGAAAAAAGAAATCTTGACATCTAATTTTTAGGGTGACAACGAGGATCAAATCACTTGGGCTTAGCTTAAAAAAAATAAAAATTAATCCTCGATCTTCAACCAAAGCATCCTTCTCGTTAAAAAATATATGAACATCTAATTTTTATTATTTAGCATATTATTGTTTTTTTTTTGTCTTTTTTTCTTGCCTTATTAAACAGTGTAGAGATTCCATCTTAAAACAACAAGTTTAGTTATAGAAATAAGCAATAATAAAAAACTATAGCAACCTATGTTTGGATTATACGAATAAAAGGGAAATTTAAGAGAAGCAACTAACAAAGTACTAGTCTACTAGACAAAAGGATTGACTATCAATGGTATTTGATTACAAGAAGGGGTAGAATTTGGGGGAGCAATGGGAAGGAAAATTACTTTCTGATTTATCAATCTTCTTCCCAAGACTAAGAACACTAGATTAGAGACCGTCATAATCCACTAAACAAATCTATCACAATTATCTTTGTAAGCCAATATGAAGAGTAGAACAGTCAGACTTTTCAGACATTCAAATCAAATAGAAAGATATTTATATCTGTTATTGATGACGAGGAGGTTGTTCTATGTAACAATCAAGTTGGTTCTTACACAGAGAATTTTCCTCCAAATTTTTTGATTTTTTTGAAATAAAATCTACCATTATTTTTATCATCGTATCCCTATAAATATGTCATTCCAATTTCGTCCGCAACAGTGGGGTCGAGTCATCGGGAGGGCTTAAGTGACATGCTTGATGTAACGTCACAGGCTTAAGTCTCGGATCTGTTATCGAGGAAAATTGGCCATAACAACTTGTTGGATTCACACTCAATTGGACCCGTCGAGAGCCTCCCAAAATGTTTAAATTTAAGTTGTCAAATAGTAATCCCCATCGTTTATAATTCACACCTACACATCGTGAGTTTAGAGGATGGACTATGTTTGATGTTTGAGGTGTTAGACTTAGAAAGTTATAAGATTTATATGGTTTTTGACAACAAAGGCAACAACTGATTATTACACTACAATAAAACTGACCTAAGCCAATGAATAATTTGAATTTTCTTGTTATTTCTTTCGATGTTAAAGATATAACAACAAATATTACTTGTCGTCATATCGTCTTTTGTTCTTTAATTAACAATAGATGTCATATTCATCACTAAAAGTTAATATAATTTCCGTTGACTTATTCGTTAAAATTCATACTAACCGTTGCTAAGTTTAACGCCGACTGGGAGAAAAAGTCAACGAATAACAATGCTATATGATTCCTCGCGAGGAATGTAGCAACGGATACGAAATTCATTGCAAATTTAAAGAATGAAATGCCAAATAATATCCATTGATATACTTTTAACTACGGAACATATATGCCAATGAATATCAAATTATTCGTTGGCTTATACCAATTTTGTTGCAGTGTTACTATATAAATCGTTGCAAATAATATAGCAACGAACATGTTATGGGTCACTAGCTTCAAGTACTAATAGACTAACTTCAACTACTAATAGTGACTTCACAAATAGTATACATTGTTATATATTTTATAATGCTAAAACAAATTCCAAATATATATCACTATAAATTGGCATTGTTATATATCTCATAATGCTAAAATAAATTCCAAAATATGTACCACTATAAATTCGCATTGTTATATATATATATATATATATATATATATATAATATGTAATGTACAACCACCTAATGTCATCGTATCCGTGTCTTGGTAGCAAAAGTAAAAAGAGGGATTGGAGGACCATATATACACACACACGTGCGCTCCGCTCCGACTCCATATCGGAATAGTCATTTAATAATTTGGATTCCAATCATTTTTGGGACGTCCGGAAATCTAAACTTTGAGAATCCAATGGATACCTTTTTATTGGATGATTGTAGATCGAAATAGTTTTCAATACAACAAAAGTAGTTTATAATAACAAATAATTTGAATATTCATTGTCGAATATCTTGTTGTCAAATATATAACTTGTAAAATATATGTTGTTCTTGTAATTAGCAACAAATGTTATATCCATTTCTAAAGGTTCAATTGACGATGATTTATCCATTGACTTATTCGTTAAAATTTATACTAATTGTTGCTGAGTTTAACAATGACGTGAAGAAAAAAGTCAATAGGGAACCATTGTTACACAATGCGTTGCTTGGATTATTACAAAAGGATGGGAATACATGTTGCCAATTAAAAGAATCAAATAAGGAATAATATTTGTTGTTATATATTTTACTATGGAAAATATGACAGTGAATACTATATTATTCTTTGTCTTAGGGTTGATTTTTATTGCAATGCGTCCATGATGTGTATTTTATCCCCTTAGGTGATCTGGTTTTTGTTTTATGGGTTCATGTACACTCTTCACCATGGAAAAATCAACGTTCTCTCGGTTGTTATTATGTGAGGTGCTTTCAAGGACAATCCCTACACTTCGGAGTACGTCGATATCGATAGTGTTCGTCATCGATCATATACTAGGAGCAGATCGTCAGACCCAATTTGTAACACCTCAACCCCAAACATAGTCCCACATCTAAAACTCATGAAGTGCGGATGCGGTTTATAAGTGGTGGGATCCACTACTTGACAACTTGAACTTAAGTATTTTGAGTGGTTGTCAATGTGTCTAATTGGACCCAAGCTCAATAAGTTGTCAGCTCGATAACGTATCGGGGACCTAAGTCCGGGACGTTAGTATTAGAGTGGCTTCCCTCTGGCAGTGGAAAATACTACCCAAAGGGACCTAAGTCGGGAACATGCATCCGCTACTGTCCTTGAGAATAAGTGATGGGTCATGTCGCAACGAGGACATTGCGAATAAGTGGAGGATGTTGTAACACCCCAACCTCGAATAAAATCCCACATATAAAACTCACGAAGTGTGGGTGTGGTTTGTAAGTGGTGGGAATTACTACTTGATAACTTGGACTTAAGCATTTTGCGCGGTTGTCAAGGAATCCAATTGGACCCAAGCCCAACAAGTTGTCAGTGTCAATTTTCCCTCGATAACTAACTGGGGTCCTAAGCACGGGACGTTACACTACTACTTAGAAATTGAGGCCAAATATCATCTCTAAAGATGGACCTAGAAAGACGCATCGGGGATCTCCGATCAATCGCGGTTTGCATGGTACTCTTTGAATATCTTCAATCGGATTTGGATTTATTATATATACACTATCATATACGATCCTATAAAATTAAATCGTGTTAATCCGTATACTTACTATTTGATTTCTTTGATCAGAAAGTTGATATCAATATAATATACTACATTGGTTGGGGATCGGTCGTCTGTTGCAGCATTCCCTTGCTGTAACACAGGGAATGCGTCGGATAGAAAACGGATGACCTGATAGGCTCCCTATCCGGATCGTCCATTCTCCATTCGGCGCATCCAAGGCGTTACAGCCGGGGACATTTTTATAGAATCAATCAAATATAACTAGAGATGACTCGTTTGATTACGTCCTTGACGTAGATATAAATAAACCCGAACATAAAACTAGTAGCCTTGATAATTGTGCATTTTTACTATAACAAAATAAATATGCAATGATATATATTAGTGCATCATATATGTCTGTTGTTAAATATAATGGTTTTTAACACTTGTGCTCCTCCAAACTTCTGCAAATACACTCGTGTCCATGTATTCTAATAAAGCTCACAGGGTTGCCCTTCCATTATCACACTTATTGCCATGTATTACATTAGCAGAAGGCAGCATTGTAAGTTTTGTAACAATACATGGACACAAGTGTTTTTGCAAAAAAGATAGGAGTATAAGTGTATTTGTAGAGACTATGAGGGGCGTAATGCCTAATAACAACTACTATCCATTACGAAATTGATGTCATTGTGAGAGTACCTACAATCTTGTAATTTGCTACACGTGATATATACGTTGCTAAAGGTTTCATATAGCAACGAACATCCGATGACTTTTTCATAAAATTTCGTACTAAGCATCACTATATCAAAATTGTTAGAAGGCAACAAATAACATAACATTCATTCACAACAAAATTGAGTTATAATAATGGTTTTTTCAAATCCGTCATTAAATTAGCCGTGTTAAACATATAACGACCATATTATTCGTTGAGAAATGAATTTTCGTACTCAAAATTAGCGACAAATATCATATCTGTCGTTATATCATTAGCAACGGGACATAGCGACGCTTATCCGTTGCTATTTTTCAAACTTCTTGAAAAATAGCAACGGATAAGCGTCGCTATGTCCCGTTGCTAAATGATATAACGACATATATGATATTTGTCGCTAATTTTGAGTACGAAAAATCATTTCGCAACGAATAATATCGTCGTTATATGTTTAACAACGGCTAATTTAGTGTCGAAATTTGAAAAAACCGTCACTATAGCTCATTTTTTTATGGTGATTGTCATATCTTCCGTAGTTAAATATATAACAAAGAGTATTATTCATTAC
Organism: Ottelia alismoides; assembly: GCA_037367405.1. Taxonomy (NCBI): domain Eukaryota; kingdom Viridiplantae; phylum Streptophyta; class Magnoliopsida; order Alismatales; family Hydrocharitaceae; genus Ottelia; species Ottelia alismoides. Next base: position 133,016 of record JAZKJV010000804.1, read on the forward strand.
TTGATTCTTTAAATTCACAACGAATGCGACATTCGTTGCTATATTCCTAATAACGAATTATATAACAATGGATATTGGTCAATACGTTCTTCTGATTGTTGGTAAATTTAACAATGATTAACTACAAACTTTAACAAATAAGTCAATGATTTAAATCATCGCTAGATGAACCTTTAGCAATCAATTTGACATTTGTTGCTAATTACACGGACAAAAGATGTAACATTGCAAGACTAGGGCTAGGCACGTACCATTATCGAGGATTACATACTCTCGCAATTTGTTGGTCTAGGACCTAACTAGGTCTCTTGACCATAACCAGAATTGCTTAAGAGAGTGTTCACTAGTAGTCCTTAATAACTCACTATCACACTTTGTGATTACTAGATAAGTGACAGTGTTTTGAAGTGCCACAAAAGATAATTTGATGTGAATATATTCGTTATATATCTTTAACATCGGAAGATATGACAACAAATACCAAAGATATTCATTGCCTTTGGTCTATTTTGCTGTAGTGTATTGCTGCGATGATTAGAAGAAAAAGTTAACATGCTATTGTTGTTATATGATTTATTTACTATAGCAAAAAGTGCTCTACGATAACAAATAATTTTATTCATTGTTATATCTTTCGATATGTATAACAAATATTTACTCATTGTAAAATTATTATTCTTGTATTTCCCATCAAATGTCATATTCGTTGTGAAAGTTTGAGATAACGTCGATTATGTATTGATTTATTCATTTGCTATTTTAGCAACAACCAGAAGAAAATTTTAACAAATATTCGTTACTATGCGATTCGTTAATTGCATTAGAACAATGTTTGTAGTGGTTGCTTGCAACATAATGATGAATTTAATATTCATTGTGAAATCAAAGATTGAAAATAATTATGCAACAAATAATTATATGTGAATATACATTTTACTCGCACATGATACAATGATGAATATTAAATTGCTTGGTGTAATAAATCAATTTCCTCAAGGGATTTTTATCTGGCAGACCCTATAATCTTTGTCAA
>JAZKJV010000804.1:134148-248541 GCA_037367405.1 Ottelia alismoides
TAGCAGAATTGCTAGTAGAAGACCTGCGCGTGGAAGTACTGAGTAACAATTTCGACTGGGGTAGTGGTGGTGGTTGAGTTTGATTTTCTGGATTGGCTGATGAGGTAGATGGAGATGGAGGTGGAGGAACAACAATATCATCTGCATTTCCAACTGATAACATGTCACCTGTAGGAGAGAAATACATGATAGTCTCAAAGAAAGTGACATCCGCACTAACATAGTAACTCCTATTTGTAGGATCATAGCAGCGATACCCTTTTTGAGTACGAGAGTACCCAACAAACACACATTTGATAGCCCTCGGAGAGAGCTTATCAGTACCAAGAATACAATTATGCACAAATGCAACAGACCCAAAGACTCGAGGTGTGAGGGAGAACAGATCCTTCTCGGGAAACGCAATCAAGAAGGGCACCTTTTCTCTTAAAACAGTAGATGGCATGCGATTCACCAGGTAGCATGCAGTGAGAACCGCATCCCCCCACAAGGAGTGAGGGGCATGACTGTGGATCAACAGAGTCCGGGTGACATCAAGGAGGTGGCGATGCTTGCGTTCCGCCACACCATTTTGTTGCGACGTGTAGGTACAAGAGGTTTGATGCAGGATACCCTTTGAGCTGAGGAATTCAGACAAATGCAGTGTTGAAAATTCTAAAGCATTATCTGTTCGAATGACTTTGATAGTTGTAGAGAACATGTTATTCACTTCTAGAATGAATTTTCTTATAATAGCACCTGCTTCAGATTTTTGCTTTAACAAGAATACCCAAGATAATCTAGAATAATCATCAACTGCAACCATATAATACCGATGTCACTGAATATCAGGTACATGACTCGGACCCCAGATATCAAAATGGAAAAGTTAAAAAGACCGACTACTGTGACGACTCGGACGAACTGGAAATGACGACCTATGGTGTTTCCCAAGCTGACAGGCTTCACAATCTAATGCAATATGGGTAGATATCTGCGGCAAGACATGACCCATCTTTTGTAGAGGTAGATGGCCAAAACGGAGATGCCAAAGGAAAGGAGAAGTAGATCCTGAGGGGATAGTAGCCGCACCAGCAAATGATGGTATAGCAAGCTTGTACAAGCCTTTCTGCTCATGGCCACCAACAATCATCCTACCAGTCAGTATGTCCTGAAACATAAAAGTAGAGGAGTCAAAGATGGCACGACAGTGTAAGTTTTTTGTAAGTTGACTAATTGATAAGAGGTTCATCTGAAAATCTGGTGCATGTAAGACATCCTGTAGACGCAATGAAGATGTCAGGGTGATCTCCCCCTGACCAATAATGGGTAGTCGAACCCCAATTACAATGACCACAGATCTTCCTGGGAGAAGTGCTCTGTAGGTAGTAAACTGCTTTCTGTCACCGTACATATGATAAGAGGCTCTGGAATCCACAATCCAATCTGTCAGGTCTGAGCAAGTTGTACTGGTAAGAGCATAAGGAGTACCTGATGAGCTAGAAGATGCTCTGGCAGGGGCCGCCGCATCCGTCGATCTTGTAGGCGAAGGCGAGGGAGTAACGATCATATCTCGAAGGCGGGAGACGAGATCATCAAATTGAGCTGCTGGAAGAGAAGCAGTTGTAGACCCAGTCTGCTCTGCAACTCATGCGGAGGTTGGAAACCCATGCTTGTGAAAGCATGTATCCTCTGAGTGTCCTGGTCTATGGCAGTGAGTACAGGGGCCACGGTGTCTGCCTCCCCCTCTACCACGAGGTCCACGACCCCGAAAGTGCGTTACTCCTCCTCTTCCACGAGTGGCCGCCATAGCAGTAGGGCTTGGCTGGGCTGTAGACGCTGAGGTAGTAGTAATTCTACTCAATCTCTTGTATACCTCCTCCATTGGCGGAATGGACTCACCAGTCAGAAGCTGAGTACGAGCAGCATCGTACTCGGAATCAAGGGAGGAGATAAAGACACCAATCATTGTAGCATTTCTGTAAGTCTGTTGTTGTTCTGTACTAGTAGTGATCAACATGAAGCTATGCAATCTCTCGAACATGCCTCGTAGGTGAGAGAAATGTGCATGTAGAGGCTTCCCATTCTGTTTTGTAGAGAAGATGTCGAACTGTAACTGGAGGATCTTGCTCTCATTCTTGGACTGCCCATAAGTCGCAGCCAGGATATCCCACATAGCTTTAGCCGTGGGTTGGTTGACAATGTCATTTGCAATCTCCGTAGTCAGCGTCCCAGATAGCCAGATACGGGCATAAGCATCATCTTGCTTCCATGTCGCATTTGTTCAAGTCTTGTCCTCCGGCTCAGATTCCGTCAGGATGTGCTCCTTGTTATGGCACTGCATAAGGGTGCGGAACTGCATGGACCATAGTTCATAATTGATCCCATCCATCTTGATAATAGGGGCTGGGCCTTTGAAGGCACCTGAGGATGTAAATACGTCACCCTTGTTGTCTGACATGATTGTTAACTAGCCGAGGACGGACTTAGATGATCCAGTATGCGATCTACAGAGTCATATGGGGGGGAAGGTTGCATGTGTAGACTCACACAACCATCCCTAGGCCATGTCGAGGCACCGACCCTGCTGCTGTGCCCTCTGGAGAGATTGACAAGACCCGCGGTGGTTGTGAAGACCCTTAGGACCCGTCGCAGGACAGCCTTAGGCCGCTAGGGTTTCAGGGACACGTGATGCAGCAGAGCCGCTGGGACTTTCAGATGGTGCGCGGGTCCAGTAGAGCCGCTAGGGCCTTCAGATGTCCAGCGGAGGGGGGGGGCTCGTAGCCGCCTGGGGAGGAGGGAGGGCGCCTGAGAGGCCCTGGAGAAGACTCGGTTAGGCGCGGGGGTGGCCTGGAGCAGGGGCGGCGCTAGGCGAAAACGCCAGGAGAGACGGCGGCCAGCGCGGTGGCTCCTTGCGCGCCTCGCGGAACCGCCAGGAGAGGCTGGACGACGCGGGTGGCTCCTTGGGGTCGGGGTTGTGCCACCGGGGCTCCAGCGTTGCTGGAGAGAGGCGCTGGGAGGCAGGCGGCGTCGGGGGTGGGAGGGTTTGGGGTTGGGGGTCGGGGGTGCGAGGGGGGGGGGTGTGGATTAGGGTTAGGTTTTTTTGGTAAACGAAACCCCGGTCTAGGACCGCTGCTCTGATACCATGATGGGAGAAAATAAAAACATGCTTTAGACGTATCCGAGGGGTCTCTTATATAGGAGAACAACCCTGGATTAATTACAAGATAAGTACACTGAGAAAGAAGAAAAAGAGATAAGTACTATATTTTATCTTAACAAGTTCAGTACTGCAGAACTGTACCGCACAACATGGTCTTTTTTTTGTTCGCACGTAGAGTTCTTTTTATTCTAAATGGCAATAAGTAATTACATGTGTCAACCCTTAATCCTCTCTTCATCTCTATATATATTAAAGCCCAAGAAGACCTATTCTTTCCCATTTCTCTCAAAATTTCCATCAACGGAGCTCTTCTCTCCAACCTTTTTCCTGCAAGTTGCTGCCGTCATTCTGAGAGTTGTTGCCCCATAGGAGATGAAATTACTAGGAACAATAGATCAGGCTACCTCCAATTAATCAGGAAAGGCAGCAGGAGCCCCAACCCCCTGGTGCTTCAGACTTTCTTTTTGATCAAGCTGCAAATACCACTCTCATTACCTGAACTGCAGCTGGAGCTGCATGCAAGTGATCTTTTTTTTTTGAAAACAAGAATAAAAGGTACAACCCCCACCCCTTCTTTGCTGTCATACATGCACAATCCTCCCCTTCATTCTTGCTGCCATATATAAAGTTTCTACACTTTTGGAACTTTTATTGATGCTCTTTTATGGAGCAATATGTTGCTGGAAATTTGGGTTCTGCTCATAAAATAAACTTGAAACTATAAATTTTAGATCTTATTTAGTTTAGCACTGCTTGCATGTCAATTTGATCCTATTAGGTACATCTCTCCCTATTCTCTTGCTGCCATGCATGTGAATTTCTTTTGCAAATTAATTTGCTTGTTTAATTAAAGGGATGGAATTTAAAAGTTTTTGTAACTTTTGTTGCTACTTCTTCTATATATTCACCAGATAATACAACTCAACTAATTCATTATTATTTTGTATTAATAAAAACATCTGGGCAACATTTATATGTATTAACTCATCTTGTTGTTAATCCTATCTAATAGATTTTCAGATGTTCTCCCACACTGGATAATATAACTATTGGATGCTCGAAAACCTCCGAATCTCTCACACAAAGGGGCACAGGAAGAACATGTACTTATTATCTTCTTGCCTGGAATTTCAGACTTAGGCCATTAATTCTCTCGGTCCAAAGACAATCATATATAGACGAGTGGGCCATTCCTCTAAGAGATACCCTCAAACTCACCAATAATTATAGAATCGAGCATGACTATTTGCCGATAGCCTCACCTAAACGTGAGAAATTCTTTCTCTAATTTCTATTGTTTCTGTCTCCATAATAGATATATAGCCAAACAAGAAGGCCTGGACATGAAGTTATTATATATATATATATCATTTTGCCTTGTACTTTGACTCCTGTATTATACTTTTAAAAGGATAAGAGAACTATTACCTTCACATTAGGCACCCAAGAATTTTTTTATAAAAAGGGGGAAAGATCAACGGTTGAACATAAAACCTCTTCCTGACAAGATTTCCATCGTTAACAGACTTAATTAGATTACATTTCTAATAAATTAAAATTCAACTTATCATTGCTGGTGTTTACTTATTAATAAGGCCACTGTTTATGACAATGATGCTGGATACATTTGAAGAATTAGTGGGTTAATATTGACACTGATTTCATTGAATAGAAAATCAGTTATTCTTCTCAATCCCTTGTCATATATTAGTACACCTGTTTTAAAAGAACAAAATCACTATAAGTACACGTGTCAAAATTTTATATGTGGCCAACACACTTAAAGTTTAGTAAGATCTATGGAGTGCCAACTGTGAATATCTTCAAATATATCAGTATAAGTTTTTTTTAATCTTGTCTCAATATCTAAGTCACTCTGAACATAGTATTAATAATCAGTTCAAGCATACAATAATCCTTATCAATCAAATAGTGGTATATATACATCTGTCGATTAATGTACTCCCCAATCATCACACCAACCGGCTCTATTGTTAGTATTTCAAAATCCATCATCCTTACAAGCACCTAAGATTGGATGTATACACATCAAAGAACAAGGATCATATTTCCAACTAGAAGATTTGGTAAATCTCATGTGGTATCTTATAAGTGAGATTGCCAGTCACGGTGACCTTTACACCTGACCGGACAAGGGCGCGGTGACCCTCAACTGGGTGGGAGATAGGAAGCCCAGTTAGGGTAGCGGCTGCTTAGTGCACGGGTCTAGGATCCCAGTCCCTTTTCGATTTTTACGTGAGCTCGCAGTGTTTTTACTCCTCGTTGGGATCCCAACTTTAGACCAGTTCCGCTGACCCTCTGTTTTAAGATACCCAAACGGGGAATCCTCGATTTTCAATTTTCGTACGAGCTCGTTTGCCGGTCGGGCTAGTTTTTATAGTGACTTTTCCAGAGAGTCTCTCATCTAAATAATCTATGTCTACATCTAAGTCATCTAAAGTTGCATCTGAGAGAGTTGAAGTTAAAATTTGAAGAAGTTACAATCAAAAGTTATGTTAGTAAGAAATGACTATCCATTAGACTTGAGAATCAAGTAAATCCATAAACATTTCCAATTCCATCTTTCACATCGTCAAAAAATCCACAAATGTGATATCTGATCAATATGATAATATAGATATCTATATACATACATTCATACAATTATAAACATTTGATTAAAAATAACTATATTATATAGGAAAACTATTGGAATAATGGGTGCTTATGGGAGATGCTTACAAGAGACTTGAAAACCTTTTTACTTACGCAAGTAGATGTAAACTTTACTTGTTCTTGCCTTTCTACTTGCTTGCTTTTGAACATATTAAATGCCGGTTTTTTTTATAAATTTTGGGGGGGTACCAGCAACCGCTGACGCCTCTTCTTCCTTGCACGCATGGCAGGCAAGGAGCCTTCAGTGCAGTAGCAGTTTGATGATTCCAGGCGACCGTGTATATACTAGACGGTATGTTTATTTTGTTTCGGCTTTTGGTCACTTTTGATGTAAGTGTTATTTCTCTTCTCTATATATATTTTGGGGCACATGTATGAATGAATTTTCGACTTCTGATGTACATGTATTTATAATATGAAAATGTATACAATAAAATTTTGGTGGCATGTCTTTGTGGAATCTGATGAATATGGTTTGGAATGTCATGTACAAACATAGCAACGCAAAATTTTTTTCCTAAAATTTCGATACTTTCTGCAACCTCATGTCAATGTAATAGTGCGAAATGTGTGTAAACGGGTATCCGGATCCTAGGAGGTTCACAAGTTTTCTATAGACAACTATACCTAAGTGATTACAATAATGTATTCATATATAATTTTAAGAAAACGTGGTGAATTTTTGTAGAGTTTTACTTGAAATAGACAATCATGTTATTCTATTGAAAGATTTGACATTTTAAATGATTGTTTCATTGATATTTACATACATAATTACATATATGTATCCAATTTTATCTGTTGAAAAACACGTTCGACCGGTCAGACTAGTAAATTAAGCATGGTCTGATCTTTTCTGACTCGATAGGAGTCGTGGTGTCTTGTTGACAGCATCATTGGTCCAACCAGATCAGGTCCAACTGGTTCATATCAACGGTCTGATCCAGTTGGATCAAACCAAAGACTGACCGGTTCAACGTCCAGTCTGATTTTTAAAACCCTGATTCCAACCTCCTTGGTGATTCATGTCACACCAGAGGGTCCAGATACTCAGCAACACACATCTACAATATATGATTCTACATTCGAAATACCAAACACTATAATCTATGCAGGAGAAAAGTAAAGAAGAATAAGCAACATTCTCCATTCATTTTCCATTGATGACATCATGTCCACAAAAATATATACAATGCCATAGAAATATAACCACTTATAACCCAACTATATAAGCAGGTTGGGCATGGGTCTGGTCGACCAGACTACATTTCCCCAAACTTCAGTCGTCAGAGCTCCGCTCCAGAGCCGTCAGACCACCACCGGAGGTCGCCGGAGTTGCTCGATAGCGAAGTCGAGGACACAAACGTAAAGAGCACGTTGCAGGGGACTCGTTCCTCATCTCCATAAAGTACGAGTCTCCCTTTCTTGCTATCATTTCCACAATTTTGTTTCCATGGGATAGGTTCTGGTGTCGTCATCAGGTTACATTGGGGTTTTCGAAACTATGCATGCGGGTCGTCTGGAATGGGGTTGATGTAGCACACATGTTCTGTATGGTTCTTGCGTATCTTTATGGTGGATCTGGTTACAAGTCTTGATGAACCTAACATATACCTATTTTGGTTGGAATGGCTTACAGAAATGGTATTTGTCATAGAAGAGATCAAAGATTGAGTTATCTTCTTATCTTTTAAGATGCATTTTTCTGGATCAAGAATGGATGTTCTTAGTGGGAGAAGGCTTAGTATTTTTTTTTTAAGAATGGATGTTCTAAGGGCTTAGGAATCTTTAGACTGATTGGCTAGTCTCTCATCTGCCGAATCTAATCATGATAAAGTTACTCCAGAATTGAGAATCCTCATCAAATTATTAAAAATTTGACTTTCAGAATGTTATGCTCCTGTTTGCAGGCAGATTACATTGAGAACAAATTGAACTGTTTTTGGGCTACGGAATTATACGACAATCTGAATCTAGAAACTGAACTGTAGGGAGAGAATAGATATGATGATTCTATGTATGGACTGTTTGGTTTGAATTTAAGGATGACCCGTTTTTTCTTCAAATGGGAACACATGATTTTATCATGGAGCGGCTCCCAATCAAAATACATGTACATTTATTTAAATATAGTATATATATAATATAAATACATTATTTAATAATTAAAATATGTATGTTATATATAATATCCCCCATATCTCAACAAAAAAATCAAGATGAAAATACAATAATTAATGATTAACATCTACATGTTGAGCATAAATTTGATAGTGATATCAATATATGTACATGATAGTATTTATATTTAAGCGGTCACAGATATGTATTTTTCTTTAGTATTGTAAAGTCATGGGCTCTGGTAGTCATTTCCTCCTATCTCTTTATAGGGGTGGCTCCGCTTCCTGGATAATCATTTCTACTATCAGAGGGAAATTGACTCTGATAACATTTGTAACGTCTCAGACTTAGGTCTACAGTCCGTTATCAAGGAAAACCAACCCTGTCAACTTGTTGGGTTCATGTTCAAATGGATCCGTTGACAACCCAAAATTATTAAGTCTAAGTTTTCAAGTAGTAATCTCCACCGGTTATAATCCACCTCTCACATTTTGTGAGTTTTAGATGCTGGATTATGTTTGGGGGTACGGGTGTTACAAGTATATAGGTATAAATAATTATGTTTATTTTTATTTCCTTTACAGATACATATATGAATGATGATATATCTTTCATTTTTGGATATGAAAACGGATATGATTACGTATTTTTCTGATGTATATTTATTTATATTACCGAATCTATATGTGTATATCTTATTAATATATATATATATATATATATATATATAAATTTGTGTAGATATATATCTAAATATGGCACACTATTACACATGGTGTACTGCATTTTAGAATCACTTTCAAATGCAATTGTAGAAAAATCCTTCTAAATATTAGAGTCAATCAATTACAAATTTATTAAAATATCATCTTATGTATTGATATCGTTTCCAGACATCCAACCTTATAGATTAAATTTTCGACTAATGTTCTATCTATCCTCCAAATTTCGCTCAAATTCCATTTACAATTTTTTCTTAGTGGTCATATGTCCAATCAACATTTAAGCAGCTTAAACCCCAGTTAGAAAAAATCATACTTTTAACCATTGATATTAAATAGCAAATAAACTCATATTTGAGCAAAATTTGGAGATATGCATAACATTAATAGATGATTCAATCTATAATATAAGATTTTGGAAACAAATTCGCAAATAATAAGCGAATTACAACGCCTCTGTTGTAACCCACATTACAACGGAGAATCCACTCTCTATATATTAATAATTAATATGAAAAGATAAATTATATAAATAATGTTTAAATAATTTTGGTCCTCCAAGAAGAAATTTCTGACTTCATCCCTGATCATGGTTGTGTTATGGGAATTTCTGAACAGGGATCTTCTGGAAAAGTTGAATGCATCATAATGAGTCTATGAGGAACTAATTGAGGAGGAAAAATAAAAGATAAGAAGGATGACTAGAAACTACCTGCACAAATCTAATCCATGTGCAAGTTATTAAAGAATGAGATCAAAATAAGACCAAGTTCAGTTGAAAAAGCCATTGAATGTGCAAGGTCAGTTTAAAGTCAACCTGTTTCAATTCTGTTTGTATATAAATGTCTCTCCACTGTAAATTATCAAGGTAGTTGTGTCATTTCTGTTGTAAGTAATCATGCAGAAGACCTTCATTAGCATGAATGGACTGTTATTTGCAGCTTCATTAGTGGATTCATGGAGATATTTGCTAATACTCAGGTGATAGGAAATTTGGTGTTGCTTGCTTTACTTGAGTGGTGAGAAGGTTGTTAAATTTAAGGATTTCTTGATTCTGGACCGTCTCCATTATAATTATATTCTACATTCTTCTTGTACAATTCTTTTACCATCGGTCTATCATAGAGTTCATGTAATCTCCTTCATATTAAGACTTTATAAAGGATGGATTAAATTTCTTTAGTGACTTAGATCCTCTATTTGAATTAACTTAGTGACTTGAATAATATACACATGATATAGGACTAGCGAATAGCTACAAGGATACATATATTCAACTCAAGTCGGTTTGGTGCCTAAGTGATCTCATATGAGTCAACTTAATATTTTTTTAATAAAGAGAAATAAATCTTCGAGGAGAAGCATGCCTTCTTGGAAATTCGGATAGAATGTTGGACAACCGTAAATAACCTGGTCGAGAGACTAGTGCTTCCTTAGCTCACAATGTACAGTGTGCGCTGCTTATTGCTCCTCTTGGCATGTTAATGACTTTTCCACCATGGCATCGAGCGGCTATGTACCCCTGGCTATGTGCCTTGTGCTTTGTGTTGCACATTGTGTTATGTGTGTTCTCCACCTGGCGATGAGGCGTGTAGGCTCTGTGTGACACCTCTTGAGACTGTGTATTACTAATAGGGTGTGTGAGTGGTGATCGTAAATAGCATTAAACTACAGTACACGCTCATCTTTTTCTCACCGACATGACTTCTAGGTGTTGGCCCCGCGTACAAGTGCTCAGATTCACCCCTTTGATGAGTAAAGCTATGTGATTAGTAATTAGAATCAAATATATTGAATCAGATTGTGCCCTTACTCTTTTCCTTCCATTGAAAACTCTATCAATGGATTGTGGACTAGGGTTATCTCCCTTATGATATTACTCTCTCTTTATAAGTTAAAACTTGACTCTTTTCCTTCCATTGAAAACTCTATCAATGGACTGTGGACTAGGGTTATCTCCCTTATTATATTACTCTCTCTTTATAAGTTAAAACTTGTTGTTCATCGCATGAGAGCCATACACATTGACAAATTGAAATTTGGATTGATAGTCGGTTTTTAGGAGACGAAAGATCGAATAAAGTCAAGATCAATAATCCTTCAAAATGAAACTTGCAAAGGTTTAACAACTGAAGGAGCTAGGTGGGATGGCGAAGGCGATATGTGGAAATTTACACATTCACATGCATTTGATGGACCCATGTTGAATTTTTCGAGGGCGAGTTTCGTGGTGGGTAGTTTAAGGACTCCTCTCCACTTGAACAAGTTTCCGATCCTCTCTACCTCAATTTTAAATGAGACGGTCACCTTACGGATCATTTCCAACTAGCGGAGTATCATAATACTTCATGCCGCGATTATAGAAAAATAGAGTGGATTGTTACTATGGATCTTAAATCTCAAGGATCGATGTTGTGTACTATGATCTAGCAAGCTGCCGTTGTTTTTCCGATGAGATATGATTTTTTTCCATTTGAATTTTTTCCCTTCCCTCCCTCCTGAGTCCAAGTACAGGGAATGAAAACGAATACAAATATATTCGTATCCATTTGTATCCGCATTCGTCAAATAGAGGACATGAATGCCTTTTTCTCGTATCTGGTGAATATGAATGTGAATACAAATGCAAATGTTCAACATTCGCCGAATACAAATATGAATATAATGTCCTCCATTTTGACAAATAATTTTTCTTCGTGAAGATTGAGTTCCTCCTTTTCTTTTTCTTCATAGTAGTTGGAGAAATGGGTTACATGTTGTATGTAACGAGATACTAGATCACAGTCTTGGAGCTAGATATCGAGGGTGCTGAGGAGTTCGGGCTCTCAGACGGGCTTTGTTATTCTCGCCTAGAAGAATGTTGGAATCGACGGAGCATTTTCTATCTTTCTAACTGTAAAGCTACAATAGCCTATATTGAAGGCTACCATGGCTCCTTAGGCATGCATTATATGCATGCGTGCGAAGATGTTGTCGAGGAGTAGAGACGGGGAGGAAGAGGAGTAAAGTTGGAAGGCTTTCCTCTAAGAGAACCTCTTGGAAGAAATGGATGTTGCAGTAAAAATGACATGGGGGATATTGTTGACACTCCAAAAGGTGTGCATTTGGTTGGATTAAAATGAATTTACATGATTAAGTCTAATGCTGATGAAAATCTTGATAGATTCAAGGCTTAAGTGGTTGTGAGAGGATACACTCTGAATTATGGGATTGACTATTTCGAGACCTTTGCTCATGTGGCAAAGATGAATGCTGTTAGAGTTATTATTTGTTTAGCTATTAATTTTTTCTAGAAAATATACCAACTAGATGTGAAAAATACCTTCTTGAATGGTAATACTAAAGAAGAAGTGTACATGCTAGGTTTGAAAAAATGGGCTTTTTTAAAAGGAGAAAGGGTGGCATCCCGAGATGATTCCCACCACATATCTATAATAATAATAATAATAATAATAACAGGCTGCCAGAAAGGCCCTATAATGTCTACAGAAGATAGATACATTGTCTACGAAAAATACATTCATTTCTCGCATTCCAAATGGGCTGTCCTCATGGGAGTTCCCACAAACCGATCTAATAGAGCTCCAAAAAGATGCACCACAATTAGTTTCAAGCCAAGTGATCCCTGCTTCATCCCATACTCTAGCCAAGATGTTGCAGCCGAAAAGAAGACGTGTCCTCATTGTTGTCCCAACAGCCCTCACACATACGTCTCTAGTATTAAGCAACTTGTCTCGTTGCATCTTCGTGAGCAACTGACCATGTCTAATGAGCCACACAAAAATCTTATCCTACAACAAAATCCTACTACACCTAGAGCAAGGTTGAAAATAATGTTGTACGAGTGTTGTACAATTTGAAAAATGAATAAGTCTTTTAGGTTGAAAAGAGTGTTGTGTGAGTTGAAGTAATCTCCTAGAGCCTGTTATGAACAACTCCGTGATGGTCATGATCAAAAGCAGCTACAGTCAAACGACCAGAGAACATACATTATTAATAGAAAGGAAAATCAATACGAAATTTATTTTTCTAATACATGTTGATGACATGATTCTTATAGGTGACAAAGAAGAAGAGTCTCCAACATAAACATGATTCTAACAACATAATTTGAACCGAAAAACTGGGTAAATTGAAGTATTTCTTTGGTATCGAGATGGCTAGATCTTTAGAGGGCACGTGTTCAATTCAATGAAAATATTCACTTGAACTACTATATTACTCTCGCATGCTAGGATGTAAACCAACCACTGCTAAGGAAGATGGCGTATCTATTGATGATGCAGAGAAAGGAAGCTATTCGAGATTAGTTGGAAAACTAATCTTACTCTCATTACACTTAATTTCACTAATGCTGTAAATACTGCTTGTCAATTCATGCATGCTCTTACCCATCTCATTTTGATGATGTCAACAAAATACTATGCAATATAAAGGGGTCGCCTGGAAAAGAACTCATGTTCATGAAAAAAATCAAATTTAACGATTGAAGGCTATGCTAATAGAGACTGGGTAGGGGTCTCTTGATAACAAAAGATCTACATCAAATCACACTATCTTTGTGAAAATTGGTTATATAGAGAAGTAAGAAACATAAGATGATTTCTAGATCAAACACTGAAGCTGGATATCGTGGCAGCGCAAGTAACTTCACTGAAATTTTGTGACTAAAATTTGTGTTGAATGAGTTGGGTATCAAATGCCAATGATGATGCAGTAATAAATTTGACCAACAATCCTGCAAAACATATTGAAATTGATAGGCATTTTATTCATGAGAAGATTGACACATGAGAGTTATGCCTTCCCTACATGAAGTCAAGTGAACAAGTTGATGATCTCTTCATAAATGCAATTTGAGTTAAAATGTAGACAAGTTGGATTGGTCGATGTATAAGTCCAATTTGAGAGGGATTGTTGAGTTGGAATTTAAATATAAGAGGGTAAATAGATCTTTAGATGATGGATCATTTACCCACCTCTACATATTGTACTCATCCCTCTTCCTTTCAAATCATTATAGTGAAGAGTCCCCCAAGCCTCTAGTAAAAGTTCCGAGATTAGGGTATTATGTGCTCCGTGATTATCCCTCTCCATAGGATTTTCCACGTAAATCTATGCCTCCTTGGCCGCGTGCTTGTTATGATGTTTCAAAAACTTGTTCTGAGCAGTACTGATAAGGTTGCACTGAAAGTTGCAACACAAGATCCTTTTACAACCATCCAGCAAAACTTGCGAACCAATCTTCTTAAAAGAAGCCCTATATAACTTGGATACAAAATTTCGACGCCTCCACTGAAAACAAAGGACCACATGACTACAAGGCCTACTCCTACTTGGCTTCCAACACTCACATCCTTGATTAATCCCTGCACAACACAAGCTCACAGTAGAAGACATCCAGCAGTTCCCCGACCCCAAACAAATCGTGAAACGGCTATTTGGACCGCATCACGGCACCACCTCAAGTCTATAGTCTAGACAGCAACTAACCATGGCTCGCCGTCAATGCGATAAGCCGTCCACTCAAACATCCTAATGAATAAACATTGGCATGTCTTCCCCTTTAGATGAACTGAATGACCAGACATAGTAGAGAGAAACTAAGATGAAACAATTGGACCATCAGACAACAACACATGGGATTTGCGTGGGCTTCTCTACGTGCACGTCCAGCGGTTGCCCCCCCATGGAAAGCAGACGCCGTCGTTGGATGCGGGGAGGGAGATGCTTGAGGTACTTCTTAGGCCCCATGGTCCATGGCAGGAAAACTCCTGTACCCGAGGCACGGGGATTTTTCCCACCTGGGCTCATTGCCATGGGACGTGACGGTGGGAGCATGAGGATAGGATGAGCGAGCGTCATGGCCCAATTTGGTGACATACATTGTTGGCCGTAGATGGTGGTTGGCATGATGCACTCACTGGCTGCGGGCTTTTGATCCTTCTGTGGTTTGAAGAGGGTGATGGATTTCGACTCACTGGGCAGAGTGCTCGTCGGAGAGGACACGGTTTGAATTGTAGGGGTGCGTACCCTGAGGAACGTGATGCTCACCCTTGAGTTTGGAGATGGGCAGACTACATGCCTTGCGACATCCGCACTGTTCCCACGCATGACAAGCAGTGATCTGAAAGGCAGCGAGCATGGTAATCATGTCAGATATGTGAACAATGATCGTTCCAGAAAATCGGGAGGCCGATAAATGGGGCATCATTACCCTTCTTTGAGTGGGAGGGTGAGAGATCCGCGATAGTTTCCATTGTGATCACAGACTAGAGATCGTCCGAAAGCCATTGTTGTTTCATTCAGAAGAAGAGTCGATATGGGGTTGTCGAGGTGAGGGGGCTTGAAATAAGGCTGTGAGTACTCATCCTGCAAAAAGAAAAAGAAAATCATGCGCAGTTTAACACAAGCAAAAGACATGCAACAATCATGGAAAGTTGTTCTAAGAAGTGATAGTCGAGCGTGCCTCGTCGAAGAAATTGATGATGCAACTGTTTGGCTTTCTACTCTCTGGCAGCAAGCGCCATTGGATGAGGTGGTCGATGACATCTTGTAGTATCGAGGGAATTGATTCAATATGACCTGTAAGCAAAGAGAACTTGTCATGGTAGTAAGCTAATGTTACAAAGGAAATACAAAGTTGGCCAGATTACTGTAGTTTCAAATCAACAACTATTATAGTGGTAAGCTAGATGGGAATATGGAAAAAGATATGAATTACATCCAAGTGATGAAATTATACTTGTCAAGTCCAGCAAAGTATCATATAACCCATATGTTAGGCAATACATACACATCCAAATGAACCAGCTAATCAAAATTTATGCATGTGTAGATTGCCTCTATAGCTTAGTAGGGTTCTGGAAATACTTACTTGGTTCATCTTCTTTTGTTGATTGAAATATGGGAACACCAAGTTGGATTATCTCTTTCTTGTTTCCCTTCACTTGTTTGTTGAAAAATATAAATGTTTCACCTGAATTCATTCAAAGAATTGCACAAAATTACAGTAATGCCATTAGGAGGGGAAGAAAAGTTGCAATTAGAGAAAAAAAGGTTGATCTTTAAGATCTTAAAACTTAAATGGCACAAAGATGCAACTGCTACTCTTCGTTTTTGCTCGCACATCTGTAGGTGTTTTAGGCCAAATTTCGATGAAGGACTTGTTCTTTTCCTGCGAAGGTATTGCTTTTGAGATTTCCAATGGAAAATGCCTGATTCGAGTCCATAATTTTCCCATTCAACTAGGGCAGTTTGAGCTTTTTGGGACACACGAAATTATGCTAGAAAACTTGCATCACATATGCTGTTGTAATTTATGT
The DNA here is from genome assembly GCA_037367405.1 of Ottelia alismoides. Taxonomy (NCBI): domain Eukaryota; kingdom Viridiplantae; phylum Streptophyta; class Magnoliopsida; order Alismatales; family Hydrocharitaceae; genus Ottelia; species Ottelia alismoides. Next base: position 150,135 of record JAZKJV010000804.1, read on the forward strand.
TAGACTTTCTAACAAATCATTATCCACTATCCAGCCAGGTAAAAATGGAAAATCAAACTCCAGTCAATTCATTTTTGAACATATAATAGAATTGTAGATCTACAAAATGCATTGCAGGTCCAGAGATGCAAGGGAAGCATGGTGATGAAAATGACCAGGACTCAACTCTTCTTTTCACTATGAAGATGGTATCCAAATTATCAGATTTCTAACCCTCGTCCTTCTACTACCAGAACAATTAGTAGAGATCTTGTTTGTTGATAAGTTCATGGACATTTGGTCGTCTGTATAACAAATCTTAACATCAATTGTAAAGACATTTGCCTCATCTCTTTTTTAGGTGCCTTTGTGGGATAAGGCGGAAGTCCACATATGAAAATTTTAGGAAATAAACCACTGCGAGGGATTTAGTTTCTCATTAAACAACACAGATTTGCCAGTATTTAAAACAAGAGCGTATGGGTGGCTAAAATACGAAGCATATAAAATTTCTCAAGGTATGTAGATATTTATTGTGGACCAATCATGTGAGCAGTGATATGTACCTAGAGTGCTTGTGTATGTGAATTAAGTGATATTTATTGGGAGTAATAAGAGAGATAAAAATCCTACTGTCAAAATTGTCAGCCTACACTGCCACCGAAACTGAGCTTGCATGGCTGCAATCCAAAGCCCTTCCCAAAGGCATGGTGCCAAATTTCTCGAAAATACAAAAAAAAAATCAATTCAATAAAGAAGTTGGGACTTACCTGAGAGATCTCCATTCCGCCCTGCGAAACGAAGATCATTAATGAATTCAGCGAGCCTTGCTAGCTCAGATTCCATGAACATGCCTTCATAGAGCTTCAGGCCTTTCACAACATTGACCTGAAATATTCGGGAAAAAGAATAGTCAGGAATTAGAATATTAGGTTTGTTGGATTAAATAGTTCACGAAAAAAGTATAGGAAATATTGAAGAACCAATTAGTGCTAATCAATGAATAACAATCCCTTCAGGATTCGCTTATTCCCTATGCGTATATAACAGAAGAGAACAATGGCTATATCACATGCGGAGATAAAAGTTGGAGATGAACACACTTAAATGATTTATTGGTTGATCAATGTGTCTTCCACCAAAAAAACCGAGGTTTAAACCTCATAAATTATCCTTTACTGATAAAAAAGTTAGTGAACTCGCCATGTGACCCTTCACGGACTCCTTGCCCACAAAGCCCTTGCGGGTGGTGATCTTCTCAGCGCGGGAGACGCAACCCTCGTGGTCTGAGCAGATCTGCATGTTTTCTATGGACGAGTGCTCATCTTGACACGAGGAATCCACATTACCTGAATTTATTTGAGCAAATTAGGAACCCATATAAATTTTGGGCGCCTCTACTACGAGTATTCTTTTCGTTTACTAGTTAGATTTAACAGAATGAATGGGAACAGTGGGAGTTAGTACTTTATCAGTAAATAATTTTGGGGGAAAACCAAATATACAAGTAACTACAGGTGTACTAGAAATGAAAAAAAATTGAGCATTCCATCAACCATCACAAACATAGCATATTTGTCATCATAAAGTTGAAGCATGCATAAAAATTGAGCTTATAATCAAACTATTGCACTCATATCACGTTTAAGCATCAGAATCAGAAAGTTTAAGCTTATAATCATATGATTAAGATAAGAAGAACGAAAATATGCTACTTCCTGGAATTTCTTCAAATTGTCCGTCAACCATTACGATAGTATCGCAAATAGGTGGAATAAATTAATTCCCCGTCAGGGTTGGAATGTCCCTAGTGACTTGTTTCCATAATTGTGTTTTTTTAGAGAAAGGGGGTATTACGGGGATTGGATACTCTTATTTAGCCTCCACAACTATAACAGCCATGCGGAACATTAATACAAGCGAGTTAATTCCCATTGGGGTATTAATTTTGCAAAATATTCCTCAAAATGAGGACGGCTTGAAAATAATTCCCACAATAGGCATATACTGGCAAACCGTTTGCCGTTTCGTGTTCCGCGTGCGGCAAACGGTTTGCCGTATCACATGTACGGTGAAATCTGGGTTCTCGGCCCCCTCTCGTCCGTCCATGTGGCATGGCAAACCGTTTGCCCCACACGAAACACGAAGCGACAAAAGATTTGCCGATATATGTCCATTGTGAGAATTGTTTTCAAAGCATCCTCATTTTGGGTAAATTTTTCTCTCTTTCCCCCTTTTGGTAAACATCCCAATACAAGCAGTCCAAAAGCTTTCACATCAAATATGGATTTCAGTGACCACAACACCGACTCAAACACGGGTCGGCTGCTTTTTTTCCTCAAACGTTTGATCACTGTCAACGTTTGAAAGTTCCCCCAGACATAGACAAGGCAGCTACCCATCAAAATTCAATATCTTGGACATGTCATGAGGAAATTATGATGCTGGACATGATGGTCTTCTTCAAACTTCTCCAAGTTTTGATTTATATATCCTCTCCGTAGAACACTCCATGACCCAAAAAAGAGGAAGGATTTTTATTATATGTGCATTCTTAGCTTCTGCAATATCAATTACTCTCTTTCCTTTGTTTTATACAAATTTACAGTTTTGCTCTTTTTAATATCGGTTATGCTGTTACTCTATCTTAATGCAGAACTAAAAATTTTATTAAAAATCAGAGGCACAACTGATATTACACAAAAGGACTTAACTGATATTGCAAAAGTTAAAAACTGCACATGTGATAAAAATCCGAAAAAGAAATATACTTCACACTCTTTAGGCATTTCAAACTTGGCCATACAAGTGACATCGAATATTTTCACATAGCATCTTCTTGCCTTAAGTACGCAGTTGAAAATGTTTATATTATGTATATCAAAAATTACATATATATTTCCGAAATAATAACTCTATTTAAAGATCCAGGAAAGAACTGAAAAGATTTAAATTATGTGTTTCAAATTTAAAATAATCATTAAAAAATGATAACTCCATTTCATTTTTTTAAAGGCACTATTTTTGTAGTTTTTTTAATATACATGATATATGTGTATACACACACATGACCCTCGGTAAAATTCTTGATTTCGCCTTTGCTGTTGGAAAATGGAAGGAAAGAGTTAAGCTCCCAAGCCTTACACATCAAAATCCAGAAGAAAGCAATTCGTATGTAGACCCAAAGAAAAGTCTAAAATGTCGCCAGCTATTAAATAAGGGGTTGTGTCGAAGAAGAAGTAAGACCGGGAACCGGTGAGGAAATAAAAACAAGATATGGGTCCAAAGAAGGGAGCGCAGTTCAGCAGCCTGACCGAACGACGAAGTAATATTCGAAGAACAGCCGCCGGGAATCTTCCCTACCGAAGATCCCACACTGGGTGGCCGCCCCGTGATCGACCCACTTAGAGGACCCCAGATGTTGAGAGCCTTCGACCCTCCTCCTCCACTCCTTTTGCTCTGGACAGCGTGTGGCAGACGCACTACCTCTGCAATTGCCATTAACTGTTCCACGCACATCAAGACGTCTCAAAGGGCAATTCAAGTACGGGAGCACACCATTCCAAGGACTGACTCCGGCAGAAAGGTTCACCAGTCCCAATGGGAGAACTAATGCACTATAATGTCATCAGAACCAAGATTTTTGAAACCGAACCGGACACTAAACCAGAAATCTTACTGAAATGGTCGGATCGGGTTGAACCATATAATCAAACCGGTTCAACCGGATGATGATGTCATCATTATTTAAAACCGGATTAAACCGGACCGGTGAAAAAAGTAGTTGGACCAGCTAATCAAATCGAAATGAAATAATATATATAATATAATATACACTTAAATATACTTGAAATATATATAAAATACATAGATAATGTATATATTTCATACTATACATAAAGTTTTTTTCTTATACACCATTAAATGTCACACATATCATATATATATTATTTGGACTAAATGTTGTATAACATGGTAATAGTTTACTTATATTTAAAACCCAATACGTGCAAAAAGTTGTGTTAGTATAGTTGGTTAGAAGTGTCAAATAGGTAATCAAAGGTCATGAGTTTAATTGCCACTACCAACGAATTTTTTAAATAATTTAAAAATTAAAGCGGGTCAAAAAATAGGTTGAACCAGACAGGTTAATTAAAATTGGGATTATCGAACCGAACCGGCCTAAACCGGTTAACCGGACCGGTCCAGGCCCGGTTCACCGATCGGACCGATCGAACCGGCCGGTCCGGTCCGATTTCAAAAAACACTTATCAGAACTCACCTCATCCCCCAAATAAATACTTCCTAAGCTAAAAAAGAATAACTTAAGGTTAACATGTTAACAGTTGTTTGTAACTTTCCAATTCTTTTCTGCATTTTTTATGACTGAAGCTCTCTCAGTTTTTACATTTTGGTAGGGAGTTTGTTCGCTTATTCTAAATTTCCGACCCACTAATGACTACCAAATTAGTAATTGAGGCAAATGCCTTCTAGAACAAAGTCAAAATAAGAAACTTGTGGTTTTTCTAAGAGGGGAAGTCTCCAAAGACGGTGATAGCTTTTGTTTTTGGTATGTAAAATTTCTCTGTATTTAAAAAATCAAGACGGCAATAGCTGCCCCTTAAGTAAACACATTTAATGACATGGGGATATGAACAATAGTGGTAAACATTTACTTCATTTGTGATTCAAGTTATCAGTAATATATACATTCCACAACACTGTTATCTAACGCAGATACACTATTCCATTACAGAAGAGGTGCACATGATATTCAAATTCTCTTCCGGCAACACAAAAGTGCCACAAAGAAACCAAAAGAAACACTTGGATTCGGAAAACCACTTTTTGCCAGGAATTAAAAAAAAAGATGAAGGAAAACAGACCACAACTTGCGTACTTTGTGTCACTTCATCAAAACATTTTTTAAGAAAAAACATGGAAGCTACCCGTGTGTTTATGCGCCAACGGTGGTACTGGATCACTACTAGTACCTATTCTTAATGCAGAAAGCCCCCAAATCATGTAAATCGTGTCCCTTAAACTACATGCTTATGCAGTGGCGTAATAGTGAAAAATGAAAGAGATGATAATGTACGAATTTCCCTAGGAAGATGCAAAAAGTCTTTACTTGAATTATGGCTCAGCTGTCCCGTATGGCCCAACCTGTAACTATGCACATGGGAAACCAACCCCCACTTCGTTTTCGCACGCCCATGAAAGCTATATAGTTAGCTCCGCATCTAGAAGTTGCAGAACTGACCTTGAAATTGATGTAGTTACAAAAATATAAGAAAGCTATGTGGTACTGTCTGATCTCTTCCTACACGGCGTAGACTTACAAAAATACAAGAAAGTAGTTTTGTTCATAACCAAAGAACCCTTTTGGAAAACCTACCAAATAAAAAAGGTGGAAAGCAAACCCAAAATTGAGCAAAAAGACCATACCGCGAAAACTATTACACCTGCTAAAAAAATCGTAATTCGCAATAAAAAACAAAAATCAAAAGGGTAAGACGTGAACTCGCACATTGTCAGTTGGAATCATTAACAGGAGATTGACGAAAAGGGAAATGGAAAAAAACGAGGGAACAGAGCAATTGCCTTTCGTCCAATGGAGTCCTGTCTGGTAGATCCAGACACGGCAACTCATAATAACGATCAATAATAGAAACAATAATATTAAATTATTATTATTATTAGCATTAAAAAGCGCACTCACCTCCGCTGCTGCTGCTGCAGCTAGTGCTTCCCCCGCAATCCAAAACCTTAGCCCGATCCGACGGATCCTCTGGCACGAAATCCACCACGCACTCCTCCTCCTCCTCCGCGGCCTTGCCGATCGCCCCTTCCTCCTCCGTCTTCCCCTTCGAAGGCTCCATAACCTTCAGAGCCGCAGCCGCGTCGACGCGGTGGAGCTCCGCGACGACGTCGGCGACGGAGAAGTACTTCTGCATGTGGATCACCGGGATCCAGTTGATCCGGCGGCGATGCACCGCCGCGAACACCCGATCGTACGGAGGTGCCGCTTCCGCGGCGGTGGCGCGCGCGAGGTGCGAGCACAGCGCGTCGATGATCGCGTTGGCCGCGGCGAACTCGCCGCGGTACCACGCGATGATCGCGTCGCGCGCGACCACGTCCGGCATGACCGCCGCCGCCGCGGCGGCCAGGGGCGGCGCTGCGGGTGGTGCTTTCCCCATCGGGTTGTTCGTTACGACCCCCCGCGCTGATGGGATCTTCGGCGAATAGCAAATGGAGAGAGAGAGAGAGTGAGAGAGAGAGAGAGAGAAAGGGAGGGAGTGGAATGGCGGAGGGAGTTCCTATGGAGAATAAATAAAGGGGCGAGGGGGGGGGGGTCACTGAGGCCCGGTGGTGAGTGAATTAATGACGTGGACATCCACGTGGCATGCCTTGGATCGGTCCCCATGAGGCCCTTCAACGGACCAGATCGAACCATATAATGCCGAGTTAAACACTATACGCGACAAGGCATTGTAAATAACGATACCTCATTTATAGTGTGGTATACAACGAGTTTCATTTTTCATTCTTACAATTATATCGGGACGATCCTGAGGTAAGTTTTTTTACGAGAGTAATAGTTTATGTAATGCTAATTATACCGATAGGGTCTATTAGCCGAGGTTCCCATTAAAGTATTTTTCGCCAGCTCATTAACGAACCGAGCTAAGAGGCTGTAAGGTAGAATCTAAAAGAGAATAAGGAGTTAATATGCTTCGACTCGAGCGATTCTTGCTGTAATAATAATTAGAGATTTTTACCTGGCAGACCTTATGAATTTTTTAAATTACATCTACAGCCTTTTACGCAATGTAGTTACCCCATTGACCTTGTAAATTACCCCAAGAACTTCCACGTGCTTCAAACAGATTAACCGGAAGGTTCATGAGGTAAGTGTTGGCAAGTTTACAGGGTCGAGGTGGGATATAGATCGTTTCATAGGTCGCAGAGGTAATTGATAATGTTTATAGGATCTGTCAGGTAAAAATCCCTGATAATTATGATCATGCAGTGAACCTCCGAGTCAACAAGAATAGAACAACTTGTGACAATGAATTATGATAATAATAATAATAATAATAATGAATATTCACGATATGATCCATAAAAATCTTCTTCAATTACGCCACGGCCCTTATAATCTTACTCCAAGTAACACATATGCCCATGTCCCAGGAACGAAAGGTAATTGGATATGATTTTAGGGGTGTAGGTGTAAAAGATCCTAATTATATTATTATTATGGCTTAAATGGGGCTGCCCTTGGGGGGAGCAAACTTGGCTCCCCACGCCATTTCGTCCGCTTTTTTTATTTTTTTTTAAATTTGTTTCGTGAATATTCGTCACTATATCCCTATATTACGTCATTCAAATTTCGTGTGAAACAGAGATTCCTATGGTCTCCATCCAGACAGTCATTTTTTAACGGTAACAGAATTGCTAAAAACGACCCTTCTGGATGGAGGTCGTAGGAATCTCTATTTCACGCGAAATTTGAATGACACAATATAGATATATATTGATGAAAATCTACGGAAGAAAAAATTAAAAAAAAAATAAAAAAAAAACGGACGAAATGATGCGGGAGAGCCAAGTTAGCTCCCCCGACAGCCCCATTTTACCCTAATATTATATACCGTCCATGAGAGCGGGAATAACCCGGATTTGATTAACGAGGGGTAAAATGGTAAATTAGGTAAACGGAGCCCCATAAATACAGGTCAACTCCAGAAGAGCAACTTGATGAGATTATTGGGCGGGCAGCTGTGAATTAATTTGAAAATAAATAGCTTGACAATGGGTGATAAGTGAGGTGTGGTTGGCATGTGCACCATGCGCGCGCGCGTGTGAGATATTCCAGTGCGTCTTTCCAAAAGGAGGGGCATCCACTTTGGTCGAATGGGGGATAGGCGATCCGAATTAATTAGGAGATGTCCACTCGGCCCTTTCTAATCGACCGCATCAAATCCTTACCTTATTGGTGCTCCACTTCGCTTCCGCATCTGGAGGGGCCATTACGGGATTTCCGCATACGGTTGTCCTCCTTGTATTGTTCTATAGGTCGAATCCGCGCTGTGCACCGAAAGGGCGGTGGATGGAGAGGGACTGGAAACCAAATTGCTTTCGGAGAAAAGAGATGAACTGTTTGGTCGACTTTGCCCTTCTGAAGTCATACATTGCTAGTACTTTTTTGGGATTTTTACCCGACAGACCTTATAAACTTTGTCAATTACCTCTACGACCTTTTGCGCAGCGTAATTACCTCCATTGACCCTGTAAATTACCCCTGGAACCCTCACGGGCTTCAAACAGACTACCTGGAGGGTTCATGGGGTAAGGGTTGGCAAGTTTACGGGGTTAAGGGGGGAATTAGGTTGTTTCGAAGGTCTTGGAGGTAATTGGCAAAGTTCATAGGGTCTGCTGGGTAAAAATCCTTACTTTTTTAAATAAAAAGGGTAAATTACATATTAGGTCCTTATCTATGGATCCAATCTCAATATAGGTTCTAATCTTTGAAATGTAACAAAATGAGTCCTGACACCATTTCTATAAACAACACCGTTAGAAAAAAAAGAGATGGGTTGAATTGTCCGTGTTCAAGAGTAGGAACTTCTGATAATACTACTTTTGAGAGTGGACATTTTACTCCATCTCTCTCTTTTTTTCTAACGATGTTGTTTATACAAACGGAGTCAGGACCTATTTTATTACATTTGAAAGACTGGGATCCATACTGAGATTGAGCTCATAGGTGAGGATCCAATATGTAATTTACCAAAAATAAATAGGGTTTTTGCACTTGCACCCCTATGAGATTCTGTAATTACAATTCTGATCATACTTTTTTTATGATAACACATGTACCCCTGTAATTTTTTTTACAAAATTCACAGTACTACCCTTTCATCAAAATAATATAAGGATATAAGTGTAATAATGAAAGTATAGTATGATGAATTTTTGTAAGAATACATAGGTACACGTGTTATCGCAAAAATAAAGGAAGAATTTTTTGCAGTTGTGCCCCTATGAGATTATGTAATTACAATCACACCCCCAGTTTTTTTTCAATGACAATTATGTCCTTGTATTCCTACAAAAATCACAACATTGTCCTTCTATCAATGTAATATATGTGCATAAGTGTACTAACGGAAGGGCAGTGCTGTGAATTCTGTAAGAATGCATGGGGGCATGTATTATTGCAAAAAAAACAAAGGATTTTTTTGCACCTGTGCCCCTCTGAGATTCCATGTTTACAATTATGCCCTAGCTTTTTTATAATAATATGCCCTACATTTTTTGCAATAATACTTATGCTGCTTTATTCTTAAAAAAATCACAGTGCAACACTCCATCAATGTAAAATAAGGGTATAAGTGTACTAACGGAAGGGCGGTACCGTGAACTTTGTAAGAATACGAGAGCAGTAGCGTTATTTCAAAAAAAAGTACGGGCATAACTATAATTGCATAATCCAAAAGGAGCATAAGTGTAAAAAATCCAGATTCAAATTCAATCATCCTGCCTTAGTCGATATCGCTTTACCTAAGATTGCATCCTTGCTCGAGTTCTTTCGAACTTTCCTCCTCTCCAAATTTTACTAGTTGGGGCCACGAAAAGGACATACAACAACTCGAAAACCTTAGTGGGAGTAGTGTAAGGGGGCAAACTGTATCAATAGAGGAGTAATAGCAATTTAAGGTCATCTTCTTCATCTTCCACTTGCAAATGTCTCATGGTGATAAGAACAAGTCATGAGAAATTTGCATATATATTTTTTTGGCCTTTCCTCTTCTTTTACGATTCAAATTAGTCCCTGCCAATGCTACCACATCCATTCCCATACTAATATAGACATATATGTAACTAAAAATAGATCCCTAAAATAGATGGACATTTTATCATATCTATAAATATCCAGCTCTATGTTCCATTTTTCATATATAGAAATAAAATGCGAGAGCAATCTTATCAAGTTAGGTAATATATTATTTATCTTGATTTGCCACTTATTTGAATGTACTTGTCTTTTACATATGATCATTAATATTAGTGCATGCAGCGATACTTTGTCAAAACTAAAGAGTAAATATAAAGTCATTGTAGTTAAAAGGAATATGAATTAATTTAATTGAAGCCTTTACTATTTCCAAGTGAACAATGCAAGCTATAGGCTCATATATGGCACTTCTTTGAGGGAATTGTACTTATTACCTTGAAATATAGTGAAATTACCCAAATGATGCCAAGGGCGAGAAGATTGTCACAGATCACCAGAGGAGAGGGAATGAGCTAAAACACGCACACACATACACACACAAACAAACAACGCAAAGAAGTGTTAATCCAATTTCACCATCAATGATATCTACTCAGAATCTCTCCTTTGAAGGTTGAGAGCTCAGTCTTTCTTCCTAGTTAGCAATGTGTCGATCCTATATTACATAGAAGGATGGCCTCTTTTTGTATACGCGCTCTCGCGGAGCCATGGTCCTCCTCGTTGTAGCCCGATTGGTAGGGGAGGGGATCGTTGACTTAACAAAGAGGTCCTAGGTTGCTTCTGATCAACCATATTGACGATTTATCAATTTTGGAGACTTAGAAGAGGAATCCTATGTTTATTATCTATTATGAGCAAGGATGGATTCAAGGGGTTTTATGGAGGGGCACATGCCCCACTTGGATTTTTAGAGAAAAATATAGGTATTCATATATGTCCCCTTTGATTTTTAGGAAAAATGTCCATAATCTTCCTTATATACAATATTCCCTTTGACTTTAGGAAGGAAATATTGCAATGCATATCCTCTTTGGATTGTTAGCCTATATGTAAGCTATCTTTTAGCATCTAAATCAACCTATATTGGATAATTTCTTAACTAGATCAACCCTAAAATGGATACCACATCTTGAGTATCTTATTAAATATCTACATATATAGAACCAAACCTACATATCAAATGTTTGTCCAATTCAACTACCACATAAAAAGATAAATGGTATAAAAGCTAATATCAAAGTTTATCAATCCTATTAAACAAAAAATTATGGGATTTTTACCCGGCAGACCCTGAAATCTTTTGCAATTACCGCTACGACCTCTGAAACATCCTAATTCCTCCCTCGACCCCGTAAACTTGTTAACCTTTACCCGACAGACCCTGTGGTTAACCCCCATCCCTCTGACCGTTAAAACAAACCGGATTTTGTTATCTTCTCTTATACTATACCCAATTTATTTAACAAATTTACTGGAAATGCCACTCCCTCTCATCCTCCAACTCCAGCTGCTCCTCCCTCCCCACCGTCCACCTCCAATTGAAGACGTCGCCTCCCCTCCTCCGGTCCACCGGCGCCCCTGCTCGAAGTCCCCATCCCCGGTCAGCCAACCTCCTCTGTTCGACAGCCCTGCCGTCGTCTAGGTCCGTTCGGCAACCCCCCCACCCCCATGTCCGCCTCTGCAACCTCCCCCGGGGTCCTCCCGTCGACTCCCCCGATCCCTCGCGTCCGCCTCTGCAACCTCCCACCGACTCCCCCGATCGGAAGCCCCCTCCCCCCAATCCCGCTGCAAAGCCCCCGCACCCGTCGTCCTCGTCCCGCCGCCTGCCCCTGCGAAACCCACACCCCCCCGGTCCCGCCGTCTCCGTTGCAAGGTCCCCCCATCCCCCTCCCGGGTCCCCGTCCGACTCGCCTCCCCCGTCCGACTCGCTTGCCCCCACTGCTCGAGGCCACCCCCGCACCTGGAAGCCCCCTCGCACCCCTCCTCCCCCGGGCGACCCCGCCTGCGCATATGGTCGGAGGGCACCGCGGTTGCTGCTCCCTGGAGCTCCGCCCTCCCTGCGCCCTGGAGCCCGCACCCCGCCCCACCCGCCGCGCCCACCCCCCGGAGCCCCGCCCTGTTCCCCCACGGCGATGTACCCCCCCCCCCGCGGTTGTTGCTCCCTGGAGCCCCGCCCTCCCTGCGCTCTGGAGCCCGCACCCCGCCCCTCCCGCCCGCCGCGCCCACCCCCCGGAGCCCCGCACCCCCCTGGAGCCTCGCCCTACTCCCCCACGGCGATGGACCCCCCCGCCCCCCCGGGGTTGCTGCTCCCTGGAGCCCCGCCCTCCCTGCGCCTCGCAAGTTTTTTTATTTTTTATTATTTTGACTAATCTTAACCGTTGGATGGCAAATGGGTTAGGTTAACTCAAGACTAACTCAAGTAATTGAGTCAAATATAGTTAAAACTGACGGTAGGGTTTGTTGGGTAAGACGGAGCAAGTTTACGAGGTCGGGGGAGGAATTAGAATGTTTCGAAGGTCGTAGCAGTAATTGCAAAATATTACAGGGTCTGCCGGGTAAAAATCCCAAAAATTATTGTCAGGTCTCATTGGTTTTATCATTATTCCAGTTGTTTTAATGTAAACGGATCAAATATATAGATGTTCTTTATTAGTACATTTTTCGTTTACAGTAAATAATTACTTATAGTAGTTGTTCATGGTAAAAGTGTAAAATATATACTTTATAGCTTAAATTTAATCCATATTTTGGACAAGTATAGCTTATGTTGTAAGGAATTACCCCATAAGATTGGATCTTTAAATATAAATGGAAAGTACTAAATATGAGCAATTTATGAAAAATTTAAGAGATACCAAAAATATTATTTACAAAAAAATCTCAAAACCTTTAGAGCATATATGATTTACATAAATTTATATCACTGTTTAAAGGTTGGAATTTTAAAGAATAAGCTTTAAACGAGTAGTGAAATCTTAACAAGAGCTAACATGACCGAGGTCTTCATTTTGTTTACTTGATTTTATTTGTTAGTAGTACCAACATCTTTCATACCTAAGGCTAACGTTATTACACGCAAAGTGGTAGGCAGGACAAGCAATATGGTATAATTTGTTTGTTGCATTGTTTTTGTAAATTAGCTATTTTTTTAAAATAAAAGTATTTAACAATATTAAAAATTTTGTATTGTTATTAACGGGAATGAACTCGAACCTAACAAGGTTGTAAGATCTAGTCTGTGGGGATTTAAGTTCAGGACGTTACAGTTGTACATTGTAATATGATTATATGGTTCCTTATATAGGAAGATCATGAAATTTCAGGAGGAAGTTGATAGTGTCCTATTTGAATGTACATTACACATGGATGTTAAGGTAATGTGAGTTTTGAGTACATAGTCCAAGATTGTACAAGTCTCTAAGCATGACCTTCTGAATGTTTGTTGACCCAGGGTTGAAAACAAATACGGATATATCTGAATATCCGCTTACCATATTCGAAAAAATATGAGATACAGATATCCATATCTTAATATTAATCGAATAAGGGTCAAATATGGATATGGTTGTAAAAAGTTCCGGATATGAATACGGTAATGGCTTGAATAGTCCGATCCGGATATCCAAATACAACATTTAATATTGTTTTATATATTAGTTAATATAATATAAGCCATAGCTCCGTGTTATTATATTTTTATTTATATTATATAATACAATATATTAATGATATTAATATATTTCTTTTTGTTTGAGAATGGGCAAGAACGAAAGTTACGAAATTTTGTTTGAGAATGGGCATGAACGAAAGTCACGAAATCCTATCCATTTTTGTTGTCGGTCAAGAATGTAGGTTACTTCGACGCTCCCTTTTGTCTTGTTGCAACATATTTATATTTTATTGCTATTTTTGAAAATCATTACGAACTTTGACGAATGTTTTAAAAATCAGACCGGACGTCGAACCGACCAGTCTTCGGTCTGATCCAACCGGGTCGGAGTGTTGGTCAAATCGGCTGGCTCATTGATGATGTCGACATGATGTCATCATTCCTATCGATTTGGAAAGAATCGTACCATGCTTAGTTTACCGGTTCGACCGATCAAACCATTTTTTTAACTGATAACACTAGATACATATACGTAAGTATGCATGTATATATCAATGAAATAATTGTTTAAAATGTCAAATCTTTCAATAGAATAACATAATTGTCTATTTAAATTAAAACTATACAAAAGTTAACTACATTTTCTATCATTATATATGAATACAATATTGTAATAATTTATGTGTGTTGCTTCTAAAAAACTACTCTAATGGAACGCTCGGTTCGGGAATAAGAATGAATAAAGATGTGGAATAATGAGAATAAGGATCTATTCTATATTAGGCTGGAAAGATAGGAATAAGGAGAATAATGCAGATCAAGAGCATGGAAGATGTAATAAAGATAGGAATAAAAGTGTAATTAGATGAAATAATGTGATGTGAATGTGAATAGCTGTACTCTTGGGAATCGTGTTGGGTGGGGAATTGATCCCTTATTCCAGTGCTTATTCTCCAAACGAACATGGCATGAGAAGGTAAGGGCACAACTGCTATTCCAAAAAAAGAGGGGCATAACTGATATTGCAGAAGTTAAGGAAACAAGTCACAAAAATCATATTATTTAGTTATTTAAATTTTATTTTTTTGAAAACTTACCAAACCATCAAAACTGGGCCAATCTAGGTCAACATATCCAACCACCAGTTGAACCTGACTTTTTATTTTCTTCTTTTTCTAAAATTATTTACATGAAACCAACCGAATCGACCGGGTCGAGATCGGTTTCCGATCCGACAGTTTCGACTTACTAATCCGATCTGATTTTTTAAACCCTATGACATCTCCTTTAACTTAAATTATCAAGAAAATCCTTGGGGCTCAGTTTGATTAGCCTGTTCAATCTCTTTTTTCCCATCGATCTAGTCTAATCTGATTTTAAATAATGACGACGTCATCATCCAGTTGAATTGGTTTGATTACATGCTTCAACCCAATCTGACCATTTCGGTAAGAATTTCGATTCAGTGTCCGGTTTGATTTCAAAAGCATTGGTTTGAATGGAATGATAACTGATAGAGAGGGTGAAATGGCCTGTAAGTTGGTTTTTTGTTTGGGTGATGGGGCAGTTGAAGGAGGGATGCTTACGATGTTGTTTTTTGGAGTTTGGGATAATGATTGCTTTTGATGATTTTGTAATTTTTAATGATATTATGTGTTTGCATAATTTTTTTTGTTTACATAAAAGAATGGGAGGAAGAGTTAAAGATTAGGTACAACATTGTTACCTTCGTAATCAATCCATGAGTTTAATGGGGCTCGTCACAAGCGATCCGATCCCCGTGGAATTAGGTTGAGTTCACTAACTAGAAGGGAAGGAATGGTGGATACCGACAAGGCGACAAGCCATATAGGTCAAAAGGTCCAACACAAAAAGGGGACCATATATGTTTAAGATCCTAAGGTTGCGTTTGGTTGGCGGGTTAAGACGGGTTAAACTGGTAGAGGGTAACCTGTTTTTGTGTTTTGGTGTTTGGATAGAGGGTTAAACTGTGGGTGGGTTAGAAGTGGGTTCAGGGTGATATGATTGTATTGGAGTTTGAAAAAGTGAGTAGTTATTGTAATGTGATTGTATTGAAGTTTGGAAAAGGAAGTAGAAGTGGAGTAGTTTATAATTTTTATATGATATGATGGTATACTATATTATTTTTTGATATGATTGATGATATAAAATTGATTTATTTAATTTTTTAAAAAAAGAATAAAGTGGGGCCCGCGGGGAGAGAGGGAGATGTGGGTTAAAGGGGGTAAACTCCCCTAACCCGCAGGTAACCCGCGAACCAAACGCTACCTAAGAGTAATACCTCACGAAGGATAAAGCATTTCACATGATCCTCATCTTAGAATGTTAAGGACTCGTTTAGTTACCAGGTTATCTGAGGTAACCTTGTTTACCCCTTTACATTTATGAATTGGAACTCTGTCACAAACAAATGTGGCATCAGAGCACATTCTTCATTCTAACCTCTTCAACCCTCATAACCATCAAAACAACTACTATTCACAGGAGGTTACTCTTGTCCAACCCAACCAAGTTACCAAACATACCCTAGGACTTTCGAATTTCGGGATATTCCACCCGCCGGTAATCCCTCGGGCTCGTTTGGTTACCTGGTTACCCCTGAGGTAACTCGATTTACCCCTTGTATTCCTGGGTCATTCCTAGGTTGGAATTCCATCACATCACATTCCTTATTCCAACCCTCTACCAACCCTCATAACCATCCAAACAGCTACTATTCACAGGAGGTTACTCCAACCCACCTCAACCCTTGAATCAAACGAGTTCTCAACATTTACAACGTCGGTTTGAATGCCAGTAAAACAGTCTTGGCATCAAAATTTGTCAAACTGTTTGTTTGTCACGATAATTAGTTTCTTGCAAAGAAAAAAAAGGGAAACACTCACACCACGGATGAATAGGGAAATTAGGTATTTTGTTACCACAATTTTCCTTATCTGCCCGATCAAAATCTATTCTGATAATGCCACAAATTTCCTTTGTGAAACCATGTGTGCATTGGGTAGCAGAAAATCCATCGTATTTTGACTAGATGCTCTAGAACATATTAGCAGTTTAATTATATTTAAAACCCGTTACATGCAAAAAGTTGTGTTAAAATAGTTAGTTAGAAGTTTATAATAAATAATCAAAGGTCTGGTTAAATTGAGTAAAAAATAATAGCTTGAACAAGCGATTAAAATTTGAACATTCGAACCGAACTAGGAAGAACCGGTTAACCAGACCGGTTTACCGATTGAACTGGCCGGTCCAGTTTGATTTTCAAAAGATTGATTCAAACACAATTTGAGTGATACAAAAGTTTTTATTAGAAGTCATTTAAGATATTAATGGCTCATATCCCTCGTTCATCCCATTGCCTACGAGTCTTCAATCCCTCCCGAACCAAACATGAAGGCACTGGACTTATCAAGTATTCTATTTCCAAATAAAGATTTAGGTTTAGGTACGTCAGCCGTCACGTCTTGCGATCGATCTATAGATGGCGACTTCAAGTTGCTTTACTAACAAATAAAATAAGAGATTTTTACTCGGCAGATATTATAATCTTTTTCAATTACCTCTACGACCTTTGAAACATCGTATTTCCTCCCCCTACTTCGTAAACTTGCTCCGTCTTACCCAACAAACCCTGCCGTCAATTCTAACTATATTTGAGTTAAATACTTGGGTTAGTCTTGAGTTAACTTAACCAATTAGCCAAAATAAAAAAAAAATAGAAAATGCTGCAGACGTTCTTGTGGGGGGGGGGGGGGGGAGAGGGGGCAGCGGTCGGGGGGGGGGGGGGGGGGGGCGAAGCAGCAGCGGGCCAGGCGGGGCCTCCATCGTCGGCGGGGGAGGGGGGGGGGGAGCGAAGCAGTGGCAGCAGGGTGGGGGGCTCCATCGTCGGCGGGGCTTGGGGGGGGGGGGGGGGAGCAGCATCACCGGGGCCGTGGGGAGGGGGCCGAGCAGCGACGACAGGGGGGCCTCCATCGCCTGTGGGGGGGGATCTCGGATGATGGAGTGGTACTCAATGTAAATTTAATAAACAAAATGGGTATAATATAAAGGAACATAACGGAATCTGGTTAATTTTAACGGGTAAATTAAGGGAGCTTAACCGCAGGGTTTGTAGGGTAAGAGCTAGCAATTTTACAGGGTCGGGGGAGGAATTACGATATTTCAAAAGTCGTAGAGGTAATTGGAAAAGATCATAAGGTCTGCCGGGTAAAAATCCCATAAAATAAAAAGGAAGGAAAAGATCGGAGCCAAAATAAACATGGCGTTTGACGCCCTCGATGGCCTCCTCTTAATGGGAGACCTCATCGCGACCGTCCGTTGAGAACAAGGCTGACTTGACACGATTGTTGTTCAGTAAGCTTATAATGACCCTCTCTAATGTTGTCATGTACTTAAAACGTTGTTCTTAATTAACTCGCGATGCACGAGGAATTCGATTTGATTTAAAATGACGTTGGACTATTATTGTTGCGTGTCACTTTGATCGATTTCATTCATTCCATGCGTGAAATGCATTTATTTATATATTTTAGGTAAAAGGATGCTAGAACACACCGGATGCCATAAGAAAAAATACACATATTTAGCGTAAATTACACATAAGTTCCCAAAATATATACCCAATTTCAATGCTGTGTCTGAACTTTAGAAGGTAACACTGCGGCACCTGATCTTTAAGATTTGTCTTAATATGATCTTCAGCTGTTGAAATTTAGTTGATTGTTTTGTCTTTCTAACCTTAAATCACAACAACTTAAAACCACGTTGTGACAAATCCTAAAGATCGAGTGTCACATTGTTACCTTCTAAAGTTCAGGTATGCCTTAGAAATCAACTGTATAGTGCATGTGTTTTTGTGTAATTTACTCAAATATTTATTTACTTCAAATAAGGGCCTCCACCACGTGTCTATTCTCAATTACAGTTTTATTTTTCAAAGGTGACAAAGAGAGGTTGAATCTTATTTTTTTTGTCTCAAATACATGCTATAAGTACGGTTAAGATTGAATATATTTAGTGCACTTTTGATGGAAGCAATGATGAATGAATCGATGTCAAGATTGGTGATAATAACATTCAGAAGAAAGATTATTTAATAATCAGGATTTATTTTTCAACACGATGGAGGAATTCATGGAGATGTTACTTGTAAAATAAATGCAGGTTGACTAAGTGTAGATGATTATCTATTGTTTTACGTGATAAGAAAATTCTTTCTAAAATAAATGAAAGTTTTACAAAGCAGTCATGAAACCTGCTGTGCTCTATGGATCTGAATGTTGGCCTGTGAACCGTAGAAATGTGCAGAGAAAGAGAGTAGCGGAAATAAAGATGCTAAGGTGGATGTGTGGACATGCACTTAAAGATCGAATTCGGGACGATGCAATCAGAAGGAAAGTTGGTGTAATCCGATCGAGGATAAGATGCGAGAAAACCGCTTAAGGTGGTTTGACAATTTCCAAAGGAGGTCGGCTAATGCACCGATTAGGAGATGCAGGTTTCGAGATGTTGAGCCGGCTAAGAGAGGACGATGAAGGATCAAGAAGTGTTGGAATGAGACTATCCAAAGGGAACTTAATGTTTTGGATCTAAGCCCGAAAATGATCCAAGATAGATCTGAATGGAGGCAACGAATCCATGTAACTGACCCTGCTTAACGTGAGAAAATAATTTGTTGTTGTTGTAAATACATGCTCATGTGAGCTTCCGTGAGACTATGACTCTTCTATGTCGTCGATATATCCTAAAGTTGAAAGTCCAAGACCTTGGTGGTCATACTTGAAAATGAGGTCTCTAAAGAGAAATCGACAGATAGTTCAGGTCCTTTTCTGTAATATACCCACAACATGCACGGAGATTAAACAGTTAATTAACTATTTCAATCTAACAACAAAAGCGCGTGTAGTATTTTTGCACATCACATGCGAATATATTATATACGATATGAATAGTATAAATATAGATGCAGTGCCAGTGACACGGCAACATTACTCGTCATTTTGCACCTCTTCTTTCTTTAAGGCCCTCTATGTTGGAGAATAAGCTCTAGAATAAGGGGTCAATTCTCCTCCTGATACGATTCCCAGTGGCACGGCTATTCCCCATTATTCCATCATATTTCACTCTTATTCCTATCTTTATCCCACCTTACCTACCTTTATTTCACCTTATTCTCCTTATTCCTATCTTCCAGCCGAACAAAGAATAGACCCTTATTCTCCTTATTCCCCATCCTTATTCCTGCTTATTCTCGAACCTTTGGGTGGGTGGGTGAGGTCTCTTTTGGGTGCACTGCTGTACGTATTTTTCTGGTAGAATCATACGGATGGATCTCTTGTCTCTTTATAATTAGGTCTCATTCACAAGGAAGGGGGAGCATAGTAAAAGCTGTGACTGACTCTGCTGTAAAGTTAAATTCTTTTTTTTGTAAATTCCATTTCCAAAATATAACCGTCTAGATGCGATATATGACTAATGCTGCATATGCCTACTAAATTTCACCCAAATCTGATACTTAGAACTACTTAATCATAATGGTCAACAAGAGAAGTCAACATTTAAGAAACTTAAAAATCCATTAAAAAAGAAAGGGAACTTTTGACCGTTAAGATTAAATAGCAGAAAACATTGGATCTGGGTGAAATTTGGTAGGCAATCATATATCACATCTACACGGTTGGATTTTGGAAATGGAAATTTCAAAAAAAAAAAGGCGTTACAATAGTTTCTGTTGTCGTTTTTACTACAGGAGGATTTGCTCCCTATGGGTGATTGTGTAACGTCCCGAGCTTAGGTCCCCGGTCCGTTATCGAGGAAAACTGGCCCTGACAACTTGTTGGATCGAGCCCAAATGGATCCGTTGACAACCACCCAAAATACTTAAACCCAAGTTATCAAGTAGTAATCCCCACCACTTATAAACCACACCCACACTTCGTGAGTTTTAGATGTGGTACTATGTTTGGGGGTATGTGTGTTACAATATAAGTGGGAGAGGTTGTAACACCCATACCCCAAACATAGTGCCACATCTAAAACTTACGAAGTGTAGGTGTGGTTTATAAGTGGTGGGGATTACTACTTGACAACTTGGGCTTAAGCATTTTGGGTGGTTGTTAACGGGTCCAATTGGACCTGAACTCAACAAGTTGTCAGGGCCAGTTTTCCTTAATAACGGACCGGGGACCTAAGCCCGGGACGTTACAAATGATATCAGAGCCAATTTCCCTCTGAGAGTGGAAAAGGCTACCCGAGAGGTGGAGCCACCCCTATAAAGAGATAGGAGGAAATGACTACCCAGAGCGTGCAACCGCTACTGTCACTGGGAATATGTGATGGATCATGCCACAACGAAGACGTTGCGAATATAAGTGGAGGAGGTTGTAACACCCATACCCCCAAACATAATGCCACATCTAAAACTCACGAAGTGTGAGTGTGGTTTATAAGTGATGGGGACTACTACACGATCATCCGGTATATAGAAAGAGGCTTTGACATAACGTCACAAGAAGTGAATAAGTACAAGCTAACCAGAGTATTGACCGTCAAAAGGATCCAAAAAATTATGCACAACAGTGTTATGGTTCCCATGTCTGTGGATGTTGTTTTTCAAAGAATTGTATTTGCCACATAAAAAATATTGATGATGCAACTTGTTTCCCATCTTCCATCAATCTCTCTGTAAAACCTTACATAGTTTGATTTAATCTTAATATGTTGGTTTAATACTGACATCGAAAGCCATCTCTTGAAGTAAATAATGATCTAATTTCTTATACCTTTACAATTATACACATTTATTTGATCTATATATAAATATGTATATGCATAATAAAAATCATAAAAATGAATAATTTATTAAATGTTATCTTCAATGCGAAAATGGGAGTGCAACCTATGCAGTTTGTCTAAGAGATTCGTTTTCATGATTATCTTATTTCTTTCCCCCAAAATGTAAATCTATTCATTACAAATATTTTCTGATAATTCACGTAATCAGTATGTAATATAAAAATTGACTACTGTCTAATAACTGAGATTTATGACACATAATTATCCTATAAAAGTCCCTTCAATCCTCAGCAAACACGACTTCGTTCACATTGTTAATATACAGAGATGATGTCTTCTTCTTAGTCCTCTACATATAGGATTGACAGCTAGAAACACGTCTCCTATTTTGGGAAGTTGATCCTCCCATTGGATCTAGTTACTCAACAATAACTTAATTCAATAATAATACTTAATATTTAGAAACATGCAATGCTAGAAAATATTATAAATAAAACACTCAAAACTTTTCCATTCATAAAATAATGTTTGCATAACAAACTCACCCGTTGTATTCGATAAAGAAATAATACTAAACAACTACAAACTACTTGAAACCGAAAGGAAATTGCTGGTTGTTGGCTAGCCGGTTGTTGTCCTTATGGTGATTCACCAGTAGGGCTGGCTATCGAGCCCAACGAGATGAGTCTAGACTCTTATCGAACCAACTCGAGCTCAATAAGGCTCGAACCGAGCCTGTTATTGAGCTTAGTCTAGACTCGAGCCAAGTCAGGCTTGTTAAGGAAAATGAGAGTTTTGGTATAAAAGTGTGGTGCTTGGGCTTGAACTAATGAACACTTCTTTGAAAGACTGTCTTCGTTACCAATAGGTCACTATCTGAATTACATTTCAAAATCTATATTATATACTATAATATTTTCTTTGCTAATAAAAATATTAATTTGCTAACTATAACCTAGGAAAACGTAAATATTGTTATAGCTATATGTTCCTTAGAAAAACATAATATTGATCGACACGTTAATGGATAATATATATTTCAAATATGTTTCTATTTAAAGACGTATAATAATATGAGACTGTAATTAGGTCTACAATAATATATATATGAGGAAAAGGAAGCTACAACATGATGTAGCTAACCTTAGCTACATCAGGGGTAATTTTGTCATCTTTTTTTATTTTTTTTGAAATTTCCACGATGGATTTTCATAACTATATCCCTCTAATATGTCATTCAAATTTCATCGGAAACAGAGACTTCTACAGCTTCCATCCAGACAGTCATTTTTTAACGGTCACAAATTTGTTGTATTTTACCTATTCTGGATGGAGGCTGTAGGAGTCCCTGTTTCTGACGAAATTTGAATGACATATTAGAGGGATATAGTTATGAAAATCCATCGTGGAAATTTCGAAAAAAATAAAAAAAGATGATGAAATTGCCCCTGATGTAGCTAAGGTTAGCTGCATCATGATGTAGCTTCCCTTTCCTCTATATATATGGAACATTGCCACGTAGGAATTCACATTCACATATATGGATATATATAGTTCCAAAGTGCTCACGAAACACAATTATATCGATCTACATTTTGGTCGGGTATAATATATATATAATTATTACCTATGTAGACAACAACAACTATAGATATAGGTACCGATTGTTGAACACACAACTCCTCTAATGTGTATTATATATATTCCTTATCGAGAGCCTTATAAAGTTATCGAGCCAAGCATGGCTTAGCTCGAGCTCGGCTCGTTCAGCTATAGATCCTAAAATGCACACTTCGAGGACCTGCTCAACACTGCGAGGACCGCAAAAGCGTGGTTTTTTTATCTTGTCTGTTTTAGAGTTAGGTGAGAATCACAAAAATTGTACAATCACTTATTGGCTGTTGGGATTTGAGCACTAACCTTAGTGTGTACATGAGCAATCTAAAACGAATACAATGAGTGTACTACTCACCCCAAGACAATCGATTTTCTTTTTGGTCTATTTTAGGGTCGAGTAATTTTAGTAGTCTTAGGTTTATTGTTATTAACTTTTTTGTATTTTTAATAAGAAATGCACATGCTTAACGAGGAGTCAATTCCTTTAACAACGTAGGTGACCAAAATCAAAGGGAGTGAGTTGTAAAAGCAATGCGAGACGAAAACTATGATGTATGCAAAAGAGAAATGCTCACCTTGCCTCCAGCTCTCTTCATGCAAGGATGCTAGGCGGAATTGAAACCTATCTATATGCAAATGTAAATCGATGAAATCACCCTAGATGAGAATATACTATTATCGTGAAGAACAATATGCTAAGTATCTAGAAGTGAGACCAAGGTCCGGTCTTCGATACCACTCAGTGCCTGCCACAACAGGTCATGCACGCATTGTATGCGACCTCTCTCGGCACACGGTCTCAAGTTCAAATAAATAGCAGTTCAAAATTTGACTAAGTTCAAATGAAACTATAGCTGCAGACAATGGTGATTAGGTGTTTGGCCTTAATCTACCGACAAGCAGATCTTACAACTAGGGCTCAATCACAAACAATAGAGAAAATTGAAAACTCGAGAAACAAATGAAAAAAGGGTGAAAACGTGACAAAACCGACGAGGCCCCCAAGGGAACAATCCCTCGGGCATTGGACCTCGTGAAGTATGGTAGAGTCCTGAGAGTGTCCAGAATATTGCAATTAATGTCTCTCTCTCACTCTAAATTATAAAATAAATGAAATAAAAATGCAAGTGGCTTTGTCTTCAAAAATCCTCCCAGCCTCCTTTGGTGCTCCCTTCTGACTCATGTATTTGTGCAAAAATAAAAGAATAAAGAAAAAAAGGAAGGAGGTAGTTTGAATAAATACAGAGTGACCAGAACCCCAAGAGAAGGTCAAGCCTTGAGTGCATCGTCAAATAAAATAAGTAGAGAGAGATAGGGCATACTCTGTGTTGTGCATATTACCTATGTACATAAATAATTATTTTTTACAAAATAAAATTAAAACATTATTTTCATCTCCTTGTATATATTCCTAGAAATAAATCAAAAATAAAATAAAAATCAGAAAATCTAACAAAAATAAAATCCTCTTTTATTGTACAAAGCACATGTATATATCACATCCCCTATTTATTTTAAACACGTAAATAACTCATAAAAATAAAATAAAAATCATTTGTACTCCTAAAATTATATTTGAAATAAATAAAATATAAAATTGAGGTATTTGTGTAAAAATAACAAAATAAAAATATTTGTACATAATACATAGGTATATTATACATGTATATAACACCATATACTGTATATACACTAATTTATTCTTCATAAAAATATTTAAAAATCATAGAAAAATTCTTTGAAAAATAATAAACATTTTTCATTTTATTCATTTATTCATTTAAATTTATTTATTATTTTTAATGTAATTTTTTTTATTTTTCTATTTTGTTTCCTCCTGTAGCGTATTTTGTCCTATTCCTGACCGCTCCTGATTGGGCCACGTCGTCTTGTTGACTGCCAGTCAACGTCTCATCCCAGGCTGACCCGACCCGATTCGCTTCGCTGGAGCTTCTTCTCCCATTTCTCCTGATCGGGTCAGGCCTCCTTTCGCCCCCGATTTTTCGCCTGAGCCTTCTCCTAGGATCCATGACCTTCACGGATCCCTAGGATGGCACAGATCTTCCTAGGGTTGCGTGCTCTCGCCCGACCTTTCTACCCTCCAGGGATGCCTATAAAGTATCTCCTCCGCCTCCACAGTCGCGTAGCTCGTTCCTCACTCCCATTTCGACCCCTAGCCACCTCCAACTGAGTGACAACTGCAAGGAGCATTCTTTGGAGCTCGGTTTGGTGCAGTGACGACGCAACTCGACCTTCGTTGACGGAACTCTGCCGCGAGCAGCCTCCTTGTCTGTCGTAGTGTGGTTGAGGCCATTTCCCCAACGACCATCATCTCTTGAAGCTCAGGAAATAATTCAGACCCTCAGGTGACACCTTCACTTTCACTTCAATTTTTCCATCTTCCTCCGCTGCATGTATGCTGCTCCGGCTACCCAGTTAGAGCACCTGTATCCATCATTTGTCCGCATCGATCGATGCTACATTCATCCCCCATTTTCTGACGTAGTCTGTTCCCTTGATTCCTGCTCATCAGAGCAGGATCAAGCCGGATCTCCTTCCTCTGCCTACGTTGGAGACCCCAATGCTCCATTCACCCTCACTTCCCATACCGAGCGCTCAATAAACACCGCCGGAGTATGCCTCCGAGCAGCCCTTCTATTTGCAGGTGTAAGCATGCGTGGAAAAGCTCATTTCGACCCCCTATCGTACCGGCGGAGCTGCTCCAGGCCACTCTCCATCGCCACGTTCATCTGACCGTCGTCATCATCATCGAACCACATCACGGGATGTGGGAACCCCTTACGACACTGCTGGACTCTCTAGACTTCCCATCGGGTCAGTGGATGACGTCCCCTGCTCAATCGAAAGTCACCCAGGAGGAGTTCTTGCAGACCTCCTCTTGACCGTTGGATCACCCTCCACCTCCAGACTCCATCACAATCGCTGACATCCGCCTTTTTGGCCGTTGGATCTGACGCCACCTGACGCATTAGGCCGCACGTCCCTGACATTCTCCAGGACCGTCAGACCTGCATCTGCCAGTGATCAGGATTGTACGCCAACGCTCGCTTCAGTGCCTGCCACGTGTTCCCCACGTGCCTCGCACATGCACGCGAAGGGTAATTTCACTTAGGCCCTCTATATTTTTGCATTTACTTCCAAGTCCTGTAAATATTGGTCGTAGTTTATTTTAGTTTAGTTATTTTACGGTTTGGACCTTAGATTTTCAGTATTTGCATTTTATCCTTCTGAACCTCAGATACGTGCATGTTCATGTGATTTTGTGGGTTATTTATGTACTTTTTCCTGAACTTTATGAATGTTATGCTTTGGATTGAACTTTTCTGATAATTGCATGCATACCCCTAGTGAGTTTTAAGCATGTGTGTGAATATCCTAGACATCTTGTAATAGAGACCCTGAGCTTTTTATATGCGTTATCTATTGGTCTGGAAACTTCAGTATAATTGCATTTAGGTCCCTACTTGCCGTATGTCTTGTTTTTGATCAAATAAATACCTAATTAACTCCAAAAATTCCACAAAAATTACTATTAGCTATTGCTAACACGTAATATTTATGGTAATTTTTGCGAATTAATTTAATTTTATTTGATTTTTTCAAAAATAAAAAACATCTAAAAACTGTTCTATCTATTTTAGAAAATACATAAAAATTATATAAATTGTTTTAAAAAATTAAAAAAAATAGTGTTTGCTTGTCTTTATTTGCTTTACTCCTGTACCTTTTTCTTGTTATAAATCATTATAAAAACCCTAAAAATCAAAAAACTTTAAAAACTTATAAAAATCATAAAAAATTCTAGAAATTCAAAAAAAAAAATAGGATTTCAGATTATGTTGTTAGATATTTTTATTTACTTTCTCATAAAAATCACAACCATAACATTAAGGCATTTAGTATTTTAATTTTTCCTTTTAGTCTATGTTGTACATTATTTTCCCTATTTACCTTTCTTTGATTTTTATAAAATCATATAAAAATTGAAAAAATCCCAGAAAATCACCAAAAATATCTGAATATTTGAAAAACACAAAAATAGTTTTGTTTCTGATTTTTAAGCATTTTTACCTTAAATAAAAATTCCAAAGGCTTGCTTGTGATTTGTTTTTCTTATTTACTTGTTTTGTTTTCTTATTTTGAAAATATAAAAAATTTTACAAAATTAAAATTTACAAAAATATGCTTTTATTTATCTGATTACGACTACTTCATAGGTTTTACTCATGCTCCTTGAGTTCGACCCTGGTTGCTATACCAGGTTAAAATAAAATAACGAAGTCTGCTTACATTGTCTTGCTTGCTTTACATGTTTGATTGAATGGATCTTGATTTTTCTTGTTGAATTCGATTCGCTAATTGGGGTCACACCGACCTTGATGTACTTTGACTCTTAACTCTAGTTGGCTTGTCGCTCATCAACAACTAGGTCAAAAAGCCAGTGTGGCTTCACGTGGGTGCACATACGCTCCGAGTAGAGTGCCTCCCTCGATCCGTGGTACCTCACAGCAAAGTCAACTAAGAGAGGTTAGACAGCTCAACAATAAATATCAAATAAAATAGAAAAATAATAAAGCAAAAATATACACAAAGAAGATAAAGAAGAACGTTTGATCAAATAAAGCCAATCTAAGCATAGCTGCTCCCCACAACGATGCCATTTGATAACTGATATTTTTCGAGGGTCTGATATAGTCTACACAAGGTGAGAACTACATTATCGTTGAGGTGATCGCTCAGGAAATCTCAATTAATCAATAATTAACCCACAAATATATAAAGCAATGAAAAGCAAATAAATGTGTGGAGTTAAAATTTATTACAACTCTACAACAAGGATGTGTATAGGTGCAAGTATGTGTAGAGGAGAGGTCGAACATATGGAGAAAACTAGATAGATTGGACAAATTAATGCACAAAAGTGATTGTGTGGTTCTTGGTCTAATTTTTATGTGGGTTTTAAATTTTATATATTTTTTAATTTTATTTTTTTATAGTTTCAAATCTTGTTTTGATTTTATATTTTCACTTTAATTTTCAGATTTTTATATTCTTTTTCTTTTTAAAATATAATATAGCTATATATATAACATATATACAATGTAAGCTCATATAGATATAAATACTTAATAAAATATAGTCAAAATAAAGAAAATAAAATGTTTTTTATTTTCAAATATTTTTTACTACTTTTATGATTTTTATATAATTTTTGGTAATTTTTAAAGATTTTTAAAGTCCCAAATACCTAAATCAGGGATTAATTAAACAACTCAAATTGAAATGAGAACTAAAAATAGAAAATTAAGTCCAAAATTTTCCAAATCAAGTTTAATATATAGATAATACTATAAATAATTTTTCAAAAGCAACCAATATTTTTAGACTTTTAAGAATTTTTATATAGATTATTTATAAATGATTTTGGGGATTTAAATTTAAGAGTTTTCTTTTTTTATTTTTACGAATTTTTAGTCTGGAGTTATAAAATAACTAAAATAATATGAAAACTATTTTTTTGAAATTTTAAAAAAGAATTTATAATTTTTATGGGTTTTATAGGCTAAACAGGAATAATTGGGTGATTTTTGATTTTTATAAAAATACTTAAAAGGTCCTAAAATGCAAGGATAAATTTATGGCATGAAAACATAAGCTTCCAAAAGCATAATACTATTTTTTATTTTTCTAAATATATTTTCTATTTTAAATAAATACAACAAAGACATAAAAATGTAATTGCTAGTTGGGGCATAATCGTAAACAAAATATAATTTCGAGGGCTTTCTTGCAACTTTCACATAATCTTATAACTAAGATAAAAATGTTACAGGACATAAAACAAAATACGTGAACATACGAGGGGCACGCCTACAAAATCCACCTCACGTGGGTGGCCACATGAGGTGAGCTGGCGTGGATCTATTAAGCAAATAAGGAGAGTTGGGGGGTCTTTTGTAAATTTTACAAAACATAAACATCGACAGATGAAATTTTAGGGTTTATGATTATATTACAAAGAGCACAGAGCTAAAAATCGCAAAATACCCAGACGAAGGTTGGATCCAACGTCTTATCTTTTCGACTTAGACAACAGTTTGTGTCTGCATGCTGCGATGACGCTTCGCCACTGATGGGAAAGATTAGATCTTAGAAGATGATCTGATGGTCGATGCTCGTAAAATCCAATGGTGGTTGTGCAGAGTGGGGCAACGTTCTTGATCCAACAACGGAGGAGCGTGGTGGACGAACATGGACAAAACCTTGCGTGAGCGAGCATTTTTTCTGACAAGATCACCCCCATCGTTCTTTTTTGCTCCAAAATTGGCCTAGATGCTCTTGGAAGGGCCCTCTAACGATCATCGGCTTCAAAATGGCGAGAAGTGCTGGTGTGCTGCCGCAAGGTCAGAGGATGTTGGCCGCTCCAGGTACCTAACCTGCGCCCAAAATCTACTCCCAATGGAGTCCTTTGCCCCCAGGACCTGCAAGTCGATCAATCGCAAGAAAATGGGGATCTTGGGGGTTTTGTAGGGTGGAATGGAGGTGCAATGAGTCGAAGTGGTGACAACTCCAACGGGTGACAGAGGTGGAGCGTCGATATCCTGCTCTAGGAGCAGGTTGAGTGGATCGGTGCGTAGCGTGAAGAAACGTCAGGGGAAGGGAGTGAGGGTGATTTGGCGCATCGGTGATAGCTGGTTCACGATGAAATGTGTTCGCCAGAGAGAAGCTCCAACGAACTACAAATCGAGGTTTAATGCTAAAGCAAATGATTTAAAGATAAAATTAAAACAAGCATCAAGCCTAGCGCTAATCTATGCTAAGAAAAATGCAAGAAAAGTACCTCCAGTGGCCGAGAAGGCCACGAAGTAGGAACCTCAACGGTGAGATTGCCAGAGGTGATGGAACTTGCCCTAGACCTTGCTCAACTCCACCGCAAAAGGGCTGGAGAGGAGGTTGTCACCCTCCTCGATCCAAAGCACACGAGAGGGGGCACTAAACTCGGTCAAAGGGGATTCAAATTCGAAGGAGAAGCTTAGATATGGTTTTGTATAGGATGGCGGACAGGCTTCAAGATCGAGGTGCAACGAGTGGAGCCATGGTCCAATCCTCGAATAAACGATTGGGCGTGTAAGAACACAGATCGATTGACAGAAAGCTCTGAAGGAATCAAAGCAAATGGATGAATGTATCGGTAAGAAAAAAAATTAAGAAAACAGGTCAA
Source organism: Ottelia alismoides (assembly GCA_037367405.1). NCBI lineage: Eukaryota > Viridiplantae > Streptophyta > Magnoliopsida > Alismatales > Hydrocharitaceae > Ottelia > Ottelia alismoides. Next base: position 180,204 of record JAZKJV010000804.1, read on the forward strand.
AGTCTATATTTGACAAGCTACATGATGAGGGGCAGACAGTTGACCGGAGTCAACTGTCACCTCAACCTGGTTGGTCCATGTGGACCAACCAGGAAAAATTATCCTAGAAATTATTTATAAAAATATTGTAATAAATAATGAACAATTTTGAAAATTAAAGTTATACAATAAAATTTGTTTTTATTTTCTATATTATTTTATTATGATTTTTACTTATTTTTTTAGTGGTTTTTAATTATAAGTTTCTTTTTAGGGTTTCCTTTATAGGTATATTTACATATGTTTTGTATATTTTATTTTTATTTTACATATTTGATTTTATTATTTTATTTTATTATTTTATAAAATTACAACTTATTTTTATATACATAAATATATTTTTATTATATTTTTGAGGGGAATATTTATACTTAAATAAATCGGTATATTTATCGTATAGGTATAGTTATTGGTTTTCATCTATATGTTATATATATATTATATATATATTTAATTTTTTGTATTTTATTCATGGTTTTATTTTAGTTTTAGTATATACATATATTATAAATAATGTTTACAAAATTATAAAAATTTAAAATTATAAAAATAATAAAGAATAAATAAAATGATTATTTTAATTAGTATATTATACAATAGGGGTCCAAAACCTAACTTTCACACCTTAACTCAAAAAAATTTGAAGATACCTTCATTAAACAACTTATAAAAAGTTATATACAATTAAAGGTGATTTGATATATTTTGAGTTTTTGTTTAGGAGATTTTAGGTCTAAGAAGTTGGGATTTTGGAATTTTATTCAAAGTCAACTTTTATACAGTATATTATTTTGGTATGAAATCAATTTTTTTCTATGTATTATTATCTACGGCATTCATGTTCAAAGTTTCTTTATTCGAGGTATAAAAAGTTGAAAATAAAATAGGTCTAAAAAATGAATAAATAATGTATTAATAAATGGGAAATTTTATTGTATAATTGATCCTTATCTCTCCTTACTTTGTTCCTTCTCGACCTAGTCATCAAGATGACTAGGTCTCGTGGTTTAGGATCATAAATTACCTTTAGCATTTTATTCTTTTTCTTTTCTTTTTATTCTATAATTTTGTCATTAAAAATAGTATTTTATTCAAAATTTATACAACAAAGGATGAATGTTAATTTATGTAAATTAAGGGTATTACATGCATTAGTTGGGTTTTTTAAGGTCAAAATGATAGAATAAATGTGATGAAATGGAGATTCATTCAGTACTTTACACCGTTCATGAAGCTTGTCTTATTGAACTAGCTCTTCTTCTCTCAATCTTCAAATACCACCTATATGGTCTTAAATTCAACTAATCCATATCCTATCTTACACATTTTCTGGATATGGAACAATTGACTTTTGTTCATCTCATCCTTAATCATTACTTTATATCACTAGGAATAATTAAATCACGATTAACGAGCTTAATGATGATTAAGATTACTAATCGTGATTATTATATACTAACCATAATTTTAAAAAGAATATTGATTAGTTGAAATTCATCAAGATTAATGCTAAATAAACGTCATCAGCAAAACCTATGGGCTTCAATTTACTCGTAACACGTATACCCTGCCATGAGTACAACTACTAGGGAGACTTTGTATCATTAGTACCCCTATAAATGATATACTAGGGAGACTTTGAAAATTACATGATATACTAGGGAGACATTTGTATCATTAGTACCCCTATTTTTGATAGTCATGTATAAATCATGTGTCGCATAGTCATAATTTTTGCGCTTTTCAAAATTACAACGATAAACCAGGAAAAACTTTGCATCTATTAGCACCCCTATAAACTCACTTCAATTTACACGTATACCCTGTCAAGAGTACAACTACACAAAAACTTACATCTTTGAGTTAATCTAACCATACCGAATAGCCAGACATCTTAAAACAATCCAACAGATCATGACGAGACATTGCATTTTATTCATGTGAAAAGTGCTTGATCAAGCATGGATAGTTGCATTTAGAGATACAAAGCTTCATTTTTTTATAAAGTCACCCATACTTAAACTTTGATACACAACAATGGAACCTTTATCTTGTGTCCATTGGTTCATTGCTTCAATTAGATTGACTAGGATATGATATGATTAGATTCTCCATGTTCTCACTTTCCCTTTGTGGAAAAAGAGAGAGAGATAGGGAGGGAAAGGCAAGTAAAAAGAAGGGTCCTTTGGACCTTTGGTTGTGGTGCCTTAGCATGGGAAGACAAAAGGAATCAAGGCATCGATGCACATGAAGGATGACATCACGTGCACGGGAAGTGTGATGATATTTTCATAATTGCCCACTGTTGATATCTTAGTCCATGCTTTTGTACAAGAGGGAGAGAGATGATGGCTTGATGTGATTATTAACCACAAGTTGGCTTCTCGGTTTAGTATGTATGAGATTTGTGTAACCTTTTTTCAGTTGCTAAAAAGACAAAATAATTAGAGTTTTCATAAAGAGGAGTGATTCTGTGAGAGTATGAGAGCAGTAATTCTGAACCATTAGATTCAATTCAGGAGAGAGAAGATCGGGAGAGAGAAGACGGAATCTAGTGGTCCAAAATCATTGAACTCGTGCTTTCACAGGATCACTCCTCTTTCATAAAATCATGTCCTTCTTTAACTTATGCAATATTGGTTACCCTCCTCATTTTTTTTAAAAATATCAGTTGCGTGTCTCTACCTTCTTACAAATTTACAGTTCTGTCCTTATGTAATATCAGTCATGCCCCTACTTTACCTTAGAGTGCGTTTGGTCGGCGGGTTACTCGGGATAAGCTGGGGGATGGTAACCTATTTTTGTGTTTTTTGTGTTTGGATATAGTGTTTGGGTTGATTTGGTTTGTTGTGATGTGATTGTGTTGAAGTTTGAAAATGTGAGTAGTTGTTGCCATTTGATTGTATTGGAGTTTGGAAACGTGAGTAGAAGTTGAGTGGTTTATACTTTTTAGATGTTATGAAAGTGTAATATATATTATTTTTTGATGGAATGGATAAAAGAGAAAGGATTTATTTAATGTATAAAAAAAAGAGGGAGAGTGAGCCCCACATGAGAGAAGAAGTGTGGGTTTTGAGGGGTAACCCCCCAAAAAGGGGTAACCCCCTACACTAACGACCCCTTAACGAAACAACAAACTGCGAATTTTGTAAGAAGGTAGAGGCATGACTGATATTGCAAAGAAAGGAGGGGCGTAGCTATTATTGCAGAAGTTAAGAAGGGCACATGTGATTAAAACCCTAGTAATTTATGATCATGCAATGCGCAGTGCAAAGTGAAAGATTGGGTCCCTTTTTATGTGGAGCTCAAGAAGAACATAGGCCTATCTATATCTATCTAGTTTCTATATCTGGAGTTGAGAATACTTGATGTTTTATATTATTTAATAGGTCAGTTGTCTTGATTTAATAGGTCAGTTGTCTTGATTTGGGTATAATGCATGATGTCATTCTTTTATGGCAAGGATGTATATAATTTTTAAGGGTTTTTATCACTTGTGACTTTCTTAACTTCTAAATATCAGTTATGTCCTTTCCCTTTTGTAATCTTAGTTGGGCTCATATATTCTTACAAAATTCACATTTTTGTATTTTTTAATATCAATTATATCCTTTTTTATTCTTAACGAAAGTGCAGAACAGTGAATTTTGTAAGAAGACAAGGGCACAATTGATATTGAAAAAAAGGATGAGCGTAACTGATACGGGAGAAGTTTGAAGGGCACAGGTGACAAAAAAATCTTATTTTTAATACATAAGAAATCATGGGACAATTTGGAGACAAAGCATCGACAACATTGACAAAATCTATGATTACATCGTCGTGTAAAAAGAAATAATGTGATCGATCTGCATTTTATAATTCTTGAACATTAATGTTGGTCAATTCTACATTTGATTATTGTCAATGATTGGATCCACGCGTGATTATTATTCAAAGGAACTTCTACAATTTCGATAAACAGACCATTATATATGTTGTTATATAAACTACCCCCCAATTGAAGGTAGGCGTTGCAATTGGTACGTTAGAAGTAAAATATTTAGAGATTTTTCATAAATATCTTTAAAAATGGCGTGTATGTGTAGATAGACTTCATATTATATTACGTGTGATATCTTTTGAATCAGTACAAGGTGTTAATTGAACTGAATCAGTCAAATTTGATTGGAATTAATTCGAAAAAAAATCGAAAAATTTCGTTTTAAAATTAATCTGACTAAGTATGTATTCGACTTATGAATTCGATTTCCAAACAAATTGAGTCTGAATTAATATGAATGTTTTCGAAAACAATTTAGTTAGATTTGATGTGTATTTTTGTATGTGTGTGCCACTCGTGTATATGTGTGAGTCTCCTATATCTGTTTTGGTGTGTGCAAGCACGTGCATGCATCATGAGTGCGCATTCACACACACACACACACACACACACACATATATATATAGAGAGATATACAATGGCGTTACTGATGCGGATGTTGTAAAATGTGAAGGCAAACATTTCTTTATTAATAAATAGATAATTGATGTTGATGCTTTGTTCACATGACATGTAACCCTAGGATGTTTCATGATTATAAACTCGGTTCGAGAAGATAACATGGTAAATGTGATAGATAGATCCTCTGTTGTTGTGGCATGATAAAATGGAACATATCTACTAAAGATAAATTATTTTGAAAAATGCTCTTCATGCTCCTATCCTTCCTATTACATTCTGTCTATTTATCTCATTGCCAAATCTTCTTGTGGCTTTTAAAATATAGTAATATTATAATGCAGGACAAGTTATTCTTGTTTCTGCATGTGGGATTGTGAGGTGGGAACTCTAGACCTTCTATGGGTGGAGGGAGTTTTACCAGTGGAGTTTATAATAAATTAAATATTTTTCTTGATAGAAATTATGCAAAAAAAAACTTCTTCTACGTGAACAAGAGAAATCTAAATATGATGTTTTTTAGTAACAAAAATCTAGGGTTTGCTACTGCATGGTGGTTCATTTGAGAGGCAAGAGGACATAAGGCTGTCTAGGGTTATCTATGCAATATCGAAGAACTTGTACTAAAAATAAATTACTTTTGCTCAAATCTTTTGCATATCGATTGAGTTTATTGATTTAGCATAATCTTCACAATGTTTGGTCTCTCCTTTCTACAGTCAAGTAGGTACTGTGAAATCAATTGTAAAGATGAATGTTTCCGACACCCGTTAGATGGATACATTCTACCTGTTCGTTGGCGACCAAGTTAATGATGCGGATTAGCATATCTCTTCTGTTGATTTCCTTTCTTTTTGTTTTTTCGAGGTTATCTTGATCTTATGTTTTTGTCCATCCCAATGCGAACTAAATATAATATATAGAGATATTTAAAAAAGTCCATAGTTTTAATATATAGCCAAACTACTATCTCTCTTGCATTGATGTGAACTGCGAGTGGGGACTATAGTGGAAAGGAGAGTCGAGAAGTTATCCCGAACGATTCAGCTATGAAAGAAATCAATTGAAATAGAGAAGAACTCTTAAGTGGCGAGCAAAGTAGTGGTAAAGGGAAAAGTGAATAGTCTATGGAATTGGAGAAAATGAGAGAAAATTAAATGAAGGTTCTTATTTCCATGGTAGAACAAATAATACTATATAGATGAGTATTAATCCGAATCCACATAAATCAATCGATCGATCGTCTAATATCGCTACAATGTAAACCTCTTGTAGATACCAATATGTAGCTTTCGAGGACGGTTGGGAAAATGTCGTGGAAATGGAAACTTTTATTTTTAAAATAAGTTGAATACAGATTGAGTTAGCTTAAAAATATGATGTATATGCACTTTCATCTAATATATCTAATACAATGTTATTAATCAATAAATAAAGAAGTCATAATCGATTTAAATTTCAAATTCTACAAACATTAAAAATTATAGCTGGACGATTTGTATCATCACATCGGATTCTATAATTTAGCAAAAAAAAAACTCTGGCATAGGATGGTTTAACTGTTGTACAAAATCCATTGCTGAAAACAAGACAATCGAAGAATTGTAGCAACAATATGTTTGTTGTCACTGCTCTAGCAATGTGAAATTTACTGCATGCAATACCTAGAAAATCCGTACGTAGAATGTACCTTATTTTGTGACAACAAAAAAACGATGTAAAAGAAATAATATGTAGCTAAGCTAAGATTTTTTTAGATAACAACAGGCAGAATGACCGGAGGAGAGAGGAGAGAGAGGGGGAAAGAGAGGCTAAGAGAGGGAGGAAGAGGGAGAAGAAGATCTGGGGATGCTGGAAGGAGTGTTGCGGGAGGCGTCGGGGAAGATTGGGACGCGAAAATAGCCGAGGCTGAGGTTGACACCGATGTTGGCTGGTCCTTGGTCAGGGCGAAGGCTGGGCGAAGAAAGAAATGGTTGGAGTCGAGTTGATGCTTCCGATGTGGAGATGTTGGTCACTTCGCAAGATCATGCTCAAAGAATATTGTGTGCTTCAGATGTAATGGAGCCGGGCATCGGAGAAATGTCTGCCATCGACGTGGGACTTGGCGGCCTAAGGCTCAAGCACCTGAGCAGGCTGTGGTGGTCCGGGATCAGCATCTTGTTGCGGATGCGTATGTCGGTGATACAGTACGAGCGATGGAGGATCTTTTGCTCCTGTTAGATTCAACTTTTGAAGGAGACATCGTGGCCTTCGTAAATGGGATCGTGTGTGCCCGGGACCTTTCAGAGCTGGAGAAGACACTTCTTTTGAAGGGCGACATCGACCCCTTGGTTGGTCGTCCGTGGCGGAGGACTCGGTTTCGAGATGGTGCTGAACCGTTTGCGGGGTCGATTTTGAGGTGGGTTTTGATATCTGGAGTTCTTTTGAGATGTAGACGTCTTTACATGATCCAGGCTTGCTTAGCATCAGTGGGAAACATTGTTGCACTCCTCTCGGATGGTCTGAAGCCAGGTGGTGGTTTTGAGATCATGGTGGAACTGTCTGGGTTGCCTTGCCCCTTGCCAGAGACGATGATCATGATTGTGGGCCGGACGTCGTTTCCTCTCGGCCTCACAGTGGTGGACGGTGCTTCTATGACTTTGTCACACTCTTCTGGGAACCATGATGATCCTTTGAACGATGGCGGTGGGAAACTGGAGGAGGTGACGGTGCAGGGACTCCCGTCGTCAGTGGCAGCGGAGGAGATGAGCGGGCGCGGGGCTTCAATTGGGCTAACCGATGGGGAATTACGCCACTTTTCTCGAAGTTGAATGGGGAAGTTAATACGTATATTAACACCTCATGGCTGAATCCAGAAACTTTTGAAAAGCACAATTGTGGCTTTTCGCTGGAGGGAGTCTTTCCAAATTTGGGAGCCATTCAATGCACGAGCCTTGTTAATGCCATGCAAGGTGACGTGGTTGGGGGTGGCGACTTGGAAAGTAACGTGGGTAGCAATATTCTTCACGGGTTATATGTCATCTATGGAGGGTTTAGTTCCTGTCTTTCTAACAAACGCAAATCTTGTCCCCCATTCAAAGGCAGATGTGGTCACTTCTGGTTGTGCAACCGCAAAGTTGGCGATAGGTTTTCCTCGCTAATTGTACCTCGATCAACATTCGACAGTTGATGTAAGCCAAGGCGTAGGTTCTGTAGGGGGCGGAGGTCTATTTACCTTTATGAGCTCGAAGAATGCAGCGAGACGATGCTGGGCATGTAGCGACAAGATGGAGAGGAGAGGCGGAATGGGCAGGGGAGTTACGATAGATGGACCAGAGAAGCTTCAGTGTTCGGCTGTGTTTTTGCCTAATTCAAGAAAGCGTCGTCGTTTGGAGTGCGCTTCCGGGCCCTTAGGAGGTGGTGAGAGTGGAGCCGAACCCCATGCTTCAGGGGAATGTGTTATGCAGGATCATTGTGCTCACGTGGAGGGTGGAGAACCGGTAGAAAAGGGACCGGTGTATTCAAGTGGAGCTGACGGGGGAAGACCCCTCGGCTGATAAATGAAGATCATTTCCTGGAATGTGAGGGGCTTGGGGCAGCCAGAGAAATGATGAGTTGTCGCGGCCCCAATTCCGGGCCGTCGGATCCTCCCATAACCGGATCTGGTTACTCAGCAATAATTTATTCAGCAATCACAACTAACATTCATAAAAGAACTACAAATAAAGTATATTCAGAAGAAAGTATTTTAACACTTTTCCATTCACAAAATAAAGTTCAGATGATACATTGTCCCACTATAACCATTTACATGTACATCAGCTTGAAAGGAAAATATACAAAAGATTACTAACTACCTTACAAAATAAAGCTACTGTGGTTGGCTGGATGTCTACTAAGGTCCTTGCGTTGGCTCACTGATACGTGTTGGGTTTTCCATAAATCATAGGATAGAAATTAGCGAATGCAAAGTAATGAAGAAGGGAAAAGCAAACAAATGGGTAATTTTTCAAAACTTGTTATCACAAAAAGTTTCATTCCTTCTAATTAATTTAAGTCCTATTCATTTCTATTCCACGTCAGGGATTAGTCCAGGGAATTATCTCACCATTATAAGGACTCCGAAGCTATGGACACTTCGAGATTGGAGATTGCGTTGATCTTGGTAAGCTTATGCTGCCGCACGTCGCCTCAAACAGTCCTCCAATACTACCCTGATAATTTTCTTTTATTTTATTAAACAGGGTCTCAAACCCTCAGCCCGGAAAACAAATGAGCACACCATCCTCGAGGACTCGGTTACTTAAAATCTTAGGCTAACATTTTTTCATATAACCTAGCAGCTTTAAATGCATACTATTGTGACCCAACCGCTATTGAACCACCCGTACCTATACATGGCACGACCACATCTTCCGTCGTTCAACCTGAAGATATTGGCTCCCGGTACCACGCGTTGCAAAACATTCATTTCGTGCGCACTTATCATAACAGGGCAACCGTGTACCACCTAGATAGAGAAACGCCAATACGGGTTCCTTCCAACAAACCTACAGGTTGCATGCCCGACCTATAGTTCTACTCCTAGTCATCCTTAACGTAACACATGATCCTTTCAGGATCCAACTCAAACCACATCAATTCCCATAATGTAATTCTTTTGTTAAGTCTTTAATTTGCATAATCAGCAATACTTAGTATAGACTCATACACATATTATTCATATGCATATATATATACTCGTATTTATGCCTATTTTAACTCCCAAACCCTAACTTTCAAAGCCACCGCATCGAATTGATGCTTAATCCTTATTTTAGTGGGAATCACAAAGCAATTGTTCAGACTTTATCAAAAATAACCAAAATTAGGGTTCTTTATAGCAAAGAACATGAAATCAAGAATTTTCAAAATTTCGTATGAAAACCCAAAAGCAAAAGGAAGGATTTTGTTACCTAATCGAGCCCTGTCTCGTGTATGCAAGGCTTTATCGTGTTTTGTTTTTAGAAAGGATGTTTTAAGGCTCCTGAAAAGATCGAATTTCATTTTTGTATCAAAAACGCTAAGAATGTGTCAAGAACGCGAAGAACGAACGAAGAACACGAAGAACGTCAAGAACATATTTTCTCTTGAAATTTCAGTAGAGCTTCCCCTTATATGGGTGATATTTCTTAAGAAAATTTCGGCAGAGTTTCCCCTTATATCGGGACCTATTTCTCGGAAAATTTCGGCATGGTTTCCCCTTGTATCGAGACATATTTCTCGGAAAATTTCGGCAGAGTTTCCCCTTATATCGGGACATATTTCTCGGAAAATTTCGACAGAGCTTCCTCTATAAAATCAATCGTGAGGAAAACAACAACAAAACTGAAAGAATATACTCAAACAACAAGAGATGAAGAATCGGTAGACACCACGCATCTTAGGTGAGTGAATGTGTGACGAATCACAGGGTTCACTGGCGTGCATAGCCGCATGCACCTAAGTAGGGTATTACACAGATTTCTCCATCAAAATAACTGTAAAAGCATAATTGAAAGAATAGAAACATAAGCGATGGAGAATCGGTGGACACCACGCGTCTTAGATGAGTGAATGTGTGACGAATCACAGGGTTCACTGACGTGCATAGCCCCCGCACCTATGTAGGGTGTTACACAGATTTATCCTCGAACCAAAACAGAACACGAATCAGAAAGAAAGATGAATCAAGAACAAAGTTGGGAAGAAAAGAGGATGAATTGAAATCCTAGCTTATGAAACAAACTAAGAGAGGATCATACATTTCTCCTCCTCGTTCTCCCGGCAGCGCTTCGCTAGCGCTCCTCCCTCGCCTCTCACTCCTCCTCCCGACCTCTCGACCCTAGCCCTTGGGGTGGTGGTGGTAGTGGAAATCATAGAGAATGAATGAGTAGGGTGGTCTATTTATAGGCTCTAGAACCATGGTTAGAAAACCACAGTTTAGACCTTAACCATGGTTTAGTAGCCCATGGCTTTGGCCAAAACCTATCCCAAACTTGTGGCTTAAGTTAAAACATTCCAGATGCTTCTAGATTCGCTAATGATGCTCAATTAATACTAATCATGATTAACTTTCACTAATCGTGATTTAACTTTCGCAGTTTACGCTTATCTTTTGCTAACTATTGATTAGTGTTGTTAATGATCATTAGTATTTTTCAATCCATCATTTGTTTCTTTAATCACACTTAATTAGTCTTAATGACAGTCATTATGGGTTAATGACTTCTTAACCCTCCTTACTTCTCTTTCTTCCGAAAATCATAACAAATCGAAACAAAGCCCGATTCACACGAAACAAATTCCTTTAGTTTTCTCTTGACGAGCTGGATCTTATTATATAGGATCCGAGATATACCAAGTTCAAGGCTTTACAATTATAACAACCTTAAAGAGAGTCTCGTCCTTGAGACTATAAATGCAGGCATAACAACCTTAAAGAGGATTGAAACCATAACAACATTAAAGAGAATGAACGCCATTTCATTTATATAGAAGATATACAATACATAGTGTTATTACTCAAACAAATAAGGGTATTTCTCTCTCATTTCCACCTCAGGTTCCCATGTGGCTTCTTCAAACTCTTGGTTCCGCCATAATATTTTAACTAGAGGTACCTCTTTGTTTCTCAACTTCTTGATATCCCTGTCAAGTATTTGCACAAGTAACTCTTGGTATGTCAAGTCTGGCTCAACATATAAATCATCATAACTTATCTTATGCTCTGTATCCTTAACGTACTTTCTCAGATTTGATACATGAAAAACATCATGTATTGCAGAAAGATGTGGAGGAAGCGCAAGTCTATAAGCAACTTTTCCAATCCGCTGAATAATTTCAAAGGGACCCACGAACCTGGGTGATAACTTCCCATGCACACTAAACCTTTGAATTCCCTTCATAGGTGATACTTTGAGAAATACAAAGTCACCTACCTCAAACTCAAGGTCTCTTCGCCTAGTATCACTATAGCTTTTCTGGCGACTTTGAGCAGTCAATAGTCTTTTTCGAGCAAGCTCTACAACTTCCCGTGTCTCTTGCAGTGTATCTGAATCATAAAGGTTCTTTATCCCGACCTCTTGCCAACACAAAGAGTAGTACACCTACGTCCATAAAATGCTTTAAATAGTGCCATGCCAATACTTGTATGGTAGCTGTTGTTGTAGGTGAATTCTGCAAGAGGAAAATGTTTAATACATGATTGATGAACACTCATTCATCACTCTTTATTCTTATATTTTAGCTACAAAAACCTTTGCAAATAGATGTAGATATATGTAAATACAAATAATTACCAAAGTACATGCATTGTGTAAAAACTAATAATTAGCATGTTTTTGTGCAAAAATAAAAGAATAAAGAATTAAAAGAAAAAGAGGGAGATATTTAGAATAAATATTGAGCAACCTAATCCCAAGGGAGGGCTCAACATGGGCCTGACCGCATAAAAGCCAAAGTAGAGAGAGATAAGGGAGCTCATGTGTAAATATACCTGGAAATATAATAAAAATATTTTCCTCTAAAAAATTAAAATAAAATTGGCTTGTATATATTTGTAAATATAAAATCAAAATAAAAATAGAAAAATAACCTTCCTTGTGCATATTCACCATGTACATAAGACCACACATATATTTTTTTACCTTGTAAATAAATAAATCAAAAGCCCATAAAACTTATATATATTCTATATTTCATTATGTAAATAAATTAAATAAAAACCATAAAAACAAAAATTAAATAAAAAGAACAAAACTAAAAACCAAAAGAAACATTGTATATATACCATGTATATAAATGCATATACTTATTTATTTTACCCTTGTAAATAAATAATAAAAATAAAATAAAAATACCTTTTTATTCCTAATTTTATGCTATAAATAAATAAAATACAAAATGGGAATAAAAATGTACAAAAATAATTAATTAAAAATCAATATTTTATATATACCTATATATAGGACTATATTGTAAATACCTTATTTTTATTTCAAAAAAATAATTAAAAATCACAAAAAAATAGTTTAAAATAAAATAAACATTTTTCATGTTTTAAGTTTTCCTTAAATCAGCCATTTTCTATTTTAAAATGAATTTTCAAATCATTTCCACGTGGCCGCTTCTGACTGGTCCACGGGGGATGTTGACCCCCTGGTCAACTCCCCTTGGACCACAGACTCGCGGACCTTGTGCCCGGACCCGTTTTCTTCCATTTATCCCCACTTGACCCGATCGTCATTTCGCCAAATCATGGGTCCTAACCACTCTCCAGATATCCGGGAGCCTTGCCCGACACATTGCCTAGGGGTCCATGCTTCACCAAGCCGGACCCAACCCTTTCTTCCCGGACCTTCACGCGTATAAAGAATCACCTCCGGCCGCATTTTCACGCATCTTTGGATCATTTCATTCCACCCCAGGACCTCCACAGCCACCGCCGGAGTGACAGCTTGCGAGTGGTCGTGTCGCAGCGAGGAAGGAGTGGATGGACCACTGATCCGGCGACTTCACGCTGCCGTGCGCCGCCCAGACGTGGTGCTCGAGCCTCGGGCATCGACGGCCCTCGAGGCTAGAACCTGGAGCTTCCCCAGCTCTTCCCCAGTCGATCTCATCCAGTAGGTAGTCCCGGTTCTTCCTTAGTTTCTCTAATTTAGCTTTTCGCCCAAATCACCCCATCGCCGACGAACCCCGATTCCGACCACCCTAGCCCACCTTTCGATAATCGGAGTCGACCCACACCTTCGCACTCCTCCCGCGCACCTTCTTCGCCCATTCATTCACCCCAGTTCGCACAGGATCTGCGAACCGAGCTTCATCGTCGTCGCTCCGCCGGAGCTCGCTCGCCTCGACGCACCTTTCACCTCCACCATCGCTAACCGGGTCGAGGCACTTTGCCCTCGACCCAAGAGCTTGTTGCCGTGCTTTGCAGGTCAAAGAGAGCCCATCTGAGGGCTCGACATTCTGGAGCAGCAGCTCACCCTCCGCCGGTGTCGCCTGAGCTCTCCGGAGCTCCGTTGCATCATCGGAGGAGCTCATCATACGCGGGAGGACCAGGCGCTCCTTCTCTGATCACTAGCAGCCCGCGAGGAGGGTCACCGTGCGTGTACAGGGCCGACGAAGTTCGTCGGCCACTTGTTCTTCGTGCACCCTCCAGAGACGTCCGATCCAGCCCTCCAGCTCCAGATCTTCATCGAGTCGTCCATTCGAGGAGCAGCAGCTGCCGTTTGATCTTCAGAGGGTGGATCTCGACCATCAGATCAACGAGGTTTAGCCACATCGCACATGAGACGTCCGATCCTCCACGTGGCTAAACCTCCGCCATTCGTTCTGAGCTGAGACCCTTCGTTCACCCATGTCGCGTCACAGCCGCCCGATCTTCTACATGGGAGGTTCCCAGCCGTCCGATCTGCGCCGAGGAGTCCTTTACTTAGCCGCGCCTCTTCTCCACTGTCAGATCTCCACGTGGCATGCATCCGACCATCGACATATAATAAAGGGGAAATTTCCCTTAGGCCCCTCTTTTTCTGATTTTACAAATAAGTCCTGTAAATATTTTAGACCGTTCATTTTATTTCGGAGTATTTGCATAGTGGACCCTGATGTTTGTATTATTTGCACTTTTTCCCCTGTTTGTAGTAGTCACGTGCTCCACCACGTGTTTTATTGGGATATTTTCATGATTGGCCCTGTGTTTTCCGTGTGTTATTGATTGCATGTTTTAAAATAGGAATGATAATTTGGTCCTTTCAGGCCTGAGTCACGCGTATCGTGCGTGGGCCTTGGTGAAATTGCATTTTTGGCCTCCAGTTTTCCAGCCGTGTTATCCAAGGGGTCCAGGACTTTATTTTAATTGCATACATGTCCCTGTGCATTGTGTCTTTTTATTTGTTTTTAATAAAATAGCAAAACTACTCCGAATTTGATGAAAATTGGACACATGGCTCCTGCCATGGTGTAAAATTTTATCTAACTTTTGGAGACATTTTTGACTCTTTTTACTATTTTTTTAAAAATTCAAAAACACGCATTTTTCTTACTATCTAGATTTAAAAATCACAAAAAAATATTTAGTCAACTTCAAAAATTAAAAAAAAATTATTTATTGTCTGTGTTACTGTGTTTGATTTTCTGACCAATTTTGGTCATTTTTAGATTTATAAAACTTATAAAAATTGAAAACATTGAAAACACCATAAAAATTCTAATAAATAATTGATAAATAAAAAATTAATAAAACCAGTGCCTAAATTTTCCTTGCGTTTCACACTTTACAGGAAAATTACCTTCAGACCATGATAGGGCCATTATCCATTTTATTTTGGCCCTCCAAGTCTGACTGGACAGCAGCACCCTTTTCTTATCTTGTTTTATTTTTATTAAATTCCATAAAAATCAGAAAAACCCCAAAAATTAAACAAAAACATAAAAAATATAAAAAACATAAAAACATTTTTGTTTGAATTTTTGTATGTATTTTGAGTAGTTAAATAATTCATCCAAGTTGCTAGTTTATTGGTTTTCTTATTTTCTTTATTAATTTAAAAATCCAAAAAAATATAAAAATATTAAAAATCCACCAAAAAAATATTTGTCTTTTATTTGTTTTTATTTTCTGACTACTTCGTAGGCTGCAAGGCCATTATGTGCTCCCTGAGTCCGACCCTGGCCGCTATACCAGGCTAATCCAATAGCCAGGGCCACTATTGAGCTTCTTTGATTTTTACATTGTTTTGGTGGTCTGCTTTCCTTTTTCTTGTTGATCCGGGTTTCTCAAGCGACTGAGGTCGCAACGACCTTAGTTATATTTCTTCACTTAGTTGCACGGATTTTCCGGTCTTCAGAATGACACCGTTGTCGGGGAGCACGGCTTAGTAGTCTATTTTGATTTTCTTTTTATTTCGTTTTCTTTTTCGCGGCTTTCCGCGGCTCTTTCTGAGTCCGTGACTTTTCGCGGATTTTTATTTTGATTTTGTTTTTATTTTATTTTATTTTCTTTTCTTTTCTTTTATTTTTGTTTTTGTTTTCTTTTGCTTGTTTATTTTTCATGCTATTTTTGCATATATACCCTTGTTTATTTTTCCTGTCTTTATTTGATTATTTTATCTGATTGATAACACTTTGTTGTTTTCTTGCGAGGGCTCGAGGATCGAGGCGGCGACTCTCGAGTAGCCGGCGCAACCGTGGGATTCGGAGGTGGCTCCCTTCTGCACGGAGCTGCAGGATAGCGTGAGGACCAGCTGAGTGTGGGAGGTTTAGAGTAGCTTAGATTAGGTTTTATTTCAGCAACATTTGATTAGTTGTAATAACACAGGGACAGCTCAGCAGGACTTAGACACTCTTTCGGGTCTGTTTCGCCGAGCACCGGTGTGCTCGGGGGACCCTTAGTTTTCTTTGCGGCTTTTTACGCGGCTTTCTGTTTTTCACTACCTTTTACGGTTTCTGATGAATACTCATTCGTCACTTTTTATTCTTATATTTTAGCTACAAAAACCTTTGCAAATGCATGTAGATATGTGTAAATAGAAATAATTATCAAAAGCATGCATTATGTAAAAACCTATAATTAGCATGTTTTTGTGCAAAAATAAAAGAATAAAGATTAAAAAGAAAAAGAGGGAAATATTTAGAATAAATATTGAGCAACCTAACCCAAGGAGGGGCTCAGCATGGGCCTGACCGCATAAAAGCCAAAGTAGAGGGAGATAGGGGGCTCATGTGTGTAAATATTTATGTAAATAAATAGGAATATTTTCCTCACAAAAATAGCTTAAAATATGCTTGTAAATATTTGTATATATTTATAAATACAAAAAAAAACAAGATAAAAATAGAAAAATCAAAAAGAACAAAAACACCACTTTCACATTGTACATAGAACCACCTTTATATTTATTTAGCCTTATAAATAAATAAAATTAATTTCCAAAATTTTTGTAAATATTCTACATGATATAATGTAAATAAATAAAATAAAAACAATTAAAACAAGAACAAAATAAAAATAACAAAATTAAGAATCCAAAAATATATTGTAAATATACCATGTATATAGATATACATATTTATTTATTTCACCTATGTAGATAAATAATAAAAATAAAATAAAAATGTCTTTTTATTCCTTGTTTTATAATATAAATAAATAAAATATAAAATGGGAATAAAGTTGTATAAAAATAACAATTAAAAATCAAAAACTAAAAACCTATATATTGTATATATACCTATATCTAACCCTACTATGTAAATACTTTATTTTTACTTTAAAAAAATTAATTAAAAATAGCTAAAAAATAGAAAAAAATAAAATAAAAATAATTCATGTTTTAAGTTTTTATTAGTTCAACCTTTTTCTACCCTAAAATAAATAAACAAACAAATAAAGCTTGGCGGCTTCTGATTGGTCCACGGGGGTTTGTTGACCCCGGTCAACTTCCCCCGCGGACCCTCTTCCTCGCGGATCTGGGTGGAAGACCCGATTTCTCCATTTATCCCCCACCTGATCTGACACCCATTTCACTTAACCCCGGGCTCCGAATGATCTTTGAACATCCAGGACCCTCGCCCTGGGTGGGTTTGATGGATCCGAGCTCCGCGCTACTCACCCGACCATCATCTTTCCGGATCTCCGAGCATATATATTATCGTCACCGGCGACCTAATCTGCCATCTTTGGATCTTCGCCTCGGCGCCTGTGACCTCCTCCGAAGTTCTTGAGTGACAGCAGTGTTCGTCGGAGTAGCAGCGAGGCCCGGGAAGCTGGGAGCCACTGATCCGGTGGTCTTCAGCCGCCGTGCGCCGCCGCGAGCGCGCCTAGCCTCGGGGAGTCGACGACCCCTTGCAGGCAACGACCAGAAGCTCACTGAGCTTCAGCCCAGTCGACTGCATCCGCCAGGTAGCTTCTTTAGATCGTAGATTAGCGTAGGATTAGATTTTTCGATTTCTGGTAGTTTAGCTCCGCCACCTCCGCCTGCCGTCTCCGACCACCCATTCATCCCTCCGACACCACCTCCACGTCCACCAGACCTCTCTCCACCTTCTCTGACCCTTCATTCCCCCTTGCTCGCGCCGGAGCAGGGTATCGGCTCTCATCCTCCGTCGCTCGCCGGAGAGCCTCCATCTCGCCTCATCCTTCACCTTCCACCTGCTCTGATGGGTCGAGGCAGTTTGCCCTCGACCTAGCTCTCTTCCTGTGCAGGTATCGCGCCCGTTCGACCTCATCTGGAGGTCGAGTCTTCAGAGCACATGGGCTCCCGTTCGTCCACGTCGCCGGAGCTCTCTGGAGCTCCTCGCTTTCATCGGAGCAGCGCATCGGGTGCGGAGCTTCACGGCGAAGCTTCCTCGCACCTCAGGAGCATCAGACGAGGTCCACCGTGCACGCAGAGGGCCGGCGAACTTCGCCGGCCACCAGTTCTTCCAGGAACCTCGTCCACCGTTAGATCGACCTCAACGCTCCAGATTAGATCGTGTTTGTTCATTCACGGAGCAGCACTGACCGTTAGATCTTCCGAGGTGCGATCGCCACCATCGAGCCAGTGAGGTTAAGCCACGACGCATCTCATCCATCCGATCTAGCACGTGGCTTCACCACCGCCATCCAATCCGAGCCAGGACCTCTTCGCAGCCCCACGACGCATCACAGCCGTCGGATCTTACACGTGAGAGCATTCCAGCCATCGGATCGCACCGAGGGCCCTTTCAGTGTGCGGCGCGTCGTCCCAACCCTCCGATCTGCCACGCGCCGTGCATCCATCCCTCGACATTAATAAAAGGGGTAAATAGCTCTTAGGCCCCTTTAGTTTCTGTTTTTACTCTTTAGTATTGTAAATATCTAGTTCAGTTCTTTTACTTTTGTGAAAATTGCACTATGGACCTTATCTTTTATGTGAATTGCATTTATACCCCTGCCAGTGGTGAACACGTGCATCGACACGTGGTATTTTGGTACATCTGCATTATTAACCTTGTGTTTTTGGCTTGTTAAGATTTGCATTTATAGAAATAGGAATTGTAATTAGGTCCCCCCAGGCCTGAGTCACGTGTATCGTGCGTGGCCCGGGGGGTAATTTGCATTCCTACCCTTATAATTTCCAAGCTTGTTACTCCAGGGACCCAGAACTTTGTTATAATTGCAGATCGGTCCCTGTGCACTGTTGCTTCTTTTTATTTTTGAATAAAATAGCAAAACTACTCCAAATCCAACGAAAATTGGACACATGGCTCCTGCCATAGTGTAAAATTTTCTGAATTTTTGGGGACAATTTTGTTTTATTGTGATATTTTTAAAAATTCAAAAACATCTAATTTTGCTACTGTCTAACTTTAAAAATCACAAAAAATATTAAAACTCATCTAAAAATTCCAAAACAATTGTTTACTGCTTGTTTGGTTGTGTTTGATTTTCTAGCCAATTTTGGCTATTTTTCATTACTGAAAACCACTAAAAATTGAAAAACACTTAAAAATTATAAAAATTCTAATAAATAAACCAAAAAACCAAAAATAATAAATTAGGTGCCTAAATTTTCCTTGTTTTATTCTCTTTACAGGAAAATTACCTCCCAGCTAATTTGGGGCCTTTAGATATTTTATCTAGGTACTTTCAGCTCGGCTGGACAATACCTCTCATTTCAGTCCTTGTTTGATTTTTAGAAAATTAAATAAACCTCAGAAAAATCCCAAAAATTCACCAAAAACACTAAAAATTATAAAACACATAAAAACATTTTTGTTAGAATTTTTGGTTGATTTTTAGTGCTTTTAATAAATTGTTGAAGTGTGTGTTTATTTGCTTTTCTTATTTTCTTAACATATTAAAAATCCAAAAAAATATAAAATAATTAAAAACCACCGAAAATATTTTCTTCTTTCATTTTATTTCCTTTTGACTACTTCGTAGGCCGCAAGGCCAACCCGTGCTCCTTGTGTTCGACCCTGGTCGCTATACCAGGTTAAACTAATAGCGAGACCGCTAGCTTGTTTTTGATTGATTTTATCTCTCTTGGTGGTCTAATTTTCTTGATTGAGCCTATCTGAGTGATTGAGGTCGCAACGACCGATTAACTCCTTTACCTTAGTCTCTCGGTTTTTGGGCTTATCAGAATGGCGCCGTTGCCGGGGAGCACGGCTTAGTAGTTTTTATTTTGTTTTCGTTTTTGTTTTTGCGGCTTTTCGCGGCTCTTTCAGAGCTCGTGGCTTTTTCGCGGCTTTTGTTTATATTTTATTTTTGCTTTATTTTGTTTTCTTTTCTTTTCTTTTGTTTTTGTTTTTGTTTTATTTTGAGTGTTTATTTTATTTTGTATTTTTGCATATATACCCCCATTTCAGTTTCATTTCTTTTTCTTATTATTATTATTTGATTATTTTGGTCTGACCACTTGTCTCTGTTTCTTGCGAGGGCCCGAGGACCGAGGCGGCCGATTTCGAGAAGCCGACGCAACCGCGGGACTTGGCGGCTCCCTTCTGTACGGAGCCGCAGGAGAGAGCGAGAGGAAAGCTGAGTAGGAGAGGTTTAGATTAGATTCATTTTATTTTGACTATTATTGTAATAATATAGGGACTCAGAGACTGGACTCTTGGACTTGATTGGCTTAGCGGGTCTGTTTCGCCGAGCACCGGTGTGCTCAGGGGACCCTTAGGTGTTTTCGCGGTTTTCTCGCGGTTTTGTTTTCTTTTCTTTTTACTGCCTTTTCCAGTGTTTACGCGGTTTTTCCTCGAGCCCCTAGACTTAGGATCTTCTGCTTGCTTGTGCCGTAATTAGTAGGGTCCCCACACTTAATTATCTGTTTGTTCTTATAGTGCGCTTAATTGGACCTACTAATAATTGATTAATAAAAATAACTGACTCATCTCCTTCGTAGCCTACGTGCCGCAGCCTTCCCCGTAAAGCGCTTTCTCCTACCCCCGATTTGTCGGGCAGAGGAGGGGTGGGCCAAGACCGGACCCTTTGGCTTGGAGGTCGGTGACCAGTTAGACGGTTCTGCGAGTAGATTTGCTCATCTAGGACTTGATTTTCACCGCTGCATCATTTAGGTAGTTTATTTTTTGTCTTTAAATTATGCGCGGATCACTTGCATGTAGAGTGCTGGAGGCAAGGTACGCATTTCTATCTCAGCATGCATCATTGATTTATCACGCATCGGCTTTTTCGTCTTCTCCCCCCTATTTTTGACTTAATAACCAGGAGAACCGAAAAATTCGTTAGGCGTTTGTTTTTATTTGAAAAATACCTAAAAACAAAAACAATAAAATCGGGACTGCTAATCATACTTGACCTAAAAGACACTTCACTGAAAATCTATCTTGGGAAGAGTAACCCCCTCCTTGTCTGATTTGGATGAGCGAGAGAGTGATCCGCACATTAGGATAGAGCCTTCGATCTTTTCTTGACTGATTACCGGCTTTCAGTACGGGACAGTCGGTTGAGAAAGATCTGGATACCTATTGACCTCACGTAAACGCTCTGATAGACTGGATGATCACCTAAAATAAAATTGACAAGATAATTGACCGATCCCTTCGGTCTTCAGCTCTGTGTGCGTAGGTGAATTGGGGGTTTGCTTGTTCATCTTGTTTGATTGCCAGATCCCTTCGTTCCTTTCTCATCTTCCTCCATCTATTCCCCTCCCTCACCTCCCTTTATTTCTCTTTCCTTCTTCTCCCTTATCCCTGGATGATGGATTCCCCTCACTACGAGCCGACTCTTACGGCTTCTTCTCCGTCTTCTGACCATCACTCCAGTCCACCTTCTAGGGAGGTCGGATCTCCGACCAACCACCCGCTCCCTCCCTCCCTTTCATCTCACTATTCTGGGCATGCTGTGCGAGACGTCTGAGGATATCAGATAGAGCAGATGCAAGACCCGGACGATGCTGCTGCTGAGTTGAGAGCGCACTCCGTTGGTGACCAAAGAGAGCAGTGGAGATCAGCAGACATATCCTATTCCAGAAGGATGGAGGAGCAGATAGCACATGGAGCTCAGTCAGCTTCTACACTTGGTCCATTCGTCTTGGATTTGGATTACATTCAGCGACTGCCGACATTTTCAAGAGAGGCGCACGAGGAGCCATATCTTCACCTGTTCTCTTTCGAGGAATTTTGCAGAGCGCAGAGATATTCAGACGTCACTGCAGAGGAGATGATGAGCATGACCTTCCCCTTCACGCTTCACGACAGAGCCATGAGATGTCACCGACGATTGGGGAGGACTTTCGAGACGTGGGGAGAGCTACGCCGAGAGTTCCTACAGAGATACTTTTCCCCACGTAGAGCAGAGTTTATGCGGTCTTTGATCATGGACTTTTCAGTTCACCCCCTGGAGCCATTGCACGAGGCATGGCCGAGGTTTCTTGACCTCTTGAGGAGATTTCCTGAGCACGGACTTCCACTGACAGACTTGATTGAGATTTCCATGTGGGGGATGACCGCATAGCAGCTTGCACTGGTGATTACCACATGTGGCGGTTCACACCGCAGTTCCGACATTCACTTCCTGGACACCGTCTCGAGTTTACTTTCACAGAGATCCTCTTCGCGAGATACCATGGTCGGGACAACACATGCTGACGATGCAGTACCAGTGCGGTGTGTCACTTTACATGATGAGATAGTTTCTACACACCAGCCCGAGGACTTGGATGATGCAACACCATTGACAGAGGAGATGACTTCCAAAGCAGAGGCTCGGACCCGGAATCTACTTGAGTTCCCGTTGGCCTTCCAGTTGGAGTTCGAGTCAGCCCCAGAGTTCCCAGTCGACGAGTCTTGGATATCAGATCTTCTGATACTCCAGGAACCGGAGGAGCCCCAGCTTTTGCAGCCATTGACTCATCTACTTCAGTCTCCAGTCCCGGAGGAGTCAGTTTCTTTCCTGCAGAGAAACTTCTTGGATGCAGACAGTCACCGGGACTCAGCCCAGCAGCCACAGCTTGAGGAGGGACACCACTTTGAGAGTACAGACACAGAGAGTCCAGTCTTCGAGCCTTTTGTCCTCCACTTTGTTGAGATAGATACACTTCGTGAGGACCAGCTGACAGCCAGCATAGCCGTAGA
This sequence comes from Ottelia alismoides, assembly GCA_037367405.1. Classification (NCBI taxonomy): domain Eukaryota; kingdom Viridiplantae; phylum Streptophyta; class Magnoliopsida; order Alismatales; family Hydrocharitaceae; genus Ottelia; species Ottelia alismoides. Next base: position 202,741 of record JAZKJV010000804.1, read on the forward strand.
GCAAGGATCAGCCACAGACACTTTGCCAGCTTCTGCGGTGTTGACCAGTACCTTCTCCTGCTTCCAGATTGCCGAGACGTACACTTCCGATGATGATGCAGCCTGGTGCACTGAGTGGATACTTGATAGCAGTGCAGATGCCCATCTAGATCCTGATCCTCTTCTTCTCATTTTTGATCATGCATCTCTCCCCGAGGGTTATCTGCGGGAGGGTGCCACACTCGATGAGTACTCGGTTTCACCTTCTGAGAGTGTTTCCGATCTGGCGGAACACGAAATCGAGTCTTTAGATCATTCTGATTCTGAGTCTTCTCACCTCGATGACCCTCGCGAGGATGAGCCCATTCTGGAGATATTCGATGATTTGCCTGATCTTCTTTTATTCTATTCATCGGATATCAGTCTGCTTAGAGAGTCTCCTGATCTTGATTGTCCACACCTGCTTGAGACACTGATTGACGTGGAGGATTCTATTACTGATCCATCCTTCTCCACATTTGATTTCTTTGGCTCTATACTCTCACTCCAGTCTGATCCAGAGCCGATGATTTCTTTTGTGCTACCGGATCCCGATCACTTCTTTCCATATCACTGGCCGGTAGCAGACACCCGCTTGATTGCATACCTGGGTGTCTTTGTTTACATTGTTGACTTCGTCGCTGTTCTCATACCGAGACTGCGACGACAGTACGGCATTCGCCTTACCGATGCCGTACTGAACCTTGATACTGCATTGTCCTAGCCTTTGCGCCCAGCAAGGGGCGTAAAATCTAGCGCTTGTTGAGAGGCACCTCAACATTGTATTCTTTTGTATATACGTGTTTCGTCTTATTTTGATCTTTCTTTCTTCCGTTCTTGTTTTCACCCCAGGTCTCGCTTAGGATTATCTTTGCTATACTTAGGATATTGCTCATCCTAAGTATAGGGGGGCAGAAACACCGGGTTGTTCGTTCATTCTGTTTCATCACTTCTGTTGTGTTGCCTATACTTAAGGTTCTTCACCTTAAGTATATGAGGAGTGATGTCCTCCTTCTTGTACATATTCTTGATTTTCTTCGTGTCTTGCTACCCCTGTTTTGTTGCCTACACTTGGGGATATTTCACCCTAAGTATAGGGGGGGTAGACCCTGTACATTCTCCACTCGGTTTTCCCTTAGTATACAGCCTGCTATACTTAGGATCATTTGATCCTAAGTATAGGGGGAAGACCCGAGACCCTCTTGACTTTCTATTCCATTCATTTATCTTTGTATATAACCTTCCTTTTCACTTCCCTATACCTAGCACGAGTTATGTCTTCTTCATTGCTCTTGACTCTGAGGACATCGTTCGAGCTAAGTATAGGGGGGTGTGTATATATTTCATATATACTTTAGCCATAACTCGTACTTTGTATGAGTGTGTTAATAAATAAAATGGCTAAAAACCTTAAAAATCATAAAAATAAAAAATTTTTCATGTACATAAACTTCTTTTATTTGCATATAAATAGCTAGCGTACAAATTATTTTTGTAAAAATAATTTCAAAAATCTTTTGTGTAAAGTTTGTGTAAATATTTTCTTATCAAAATTATGTATATAGTACAAAATTTTTCCAAAATGTTTTGAAAATTAAAAGTTTGCAAAAAATCTTGTGAAAATTTGTGTAAATATCTTTTTGCAAAACTTGCATTTCATGCATCTTCCATTCATGATTTCAAAACATTTTTCAAAAATTTTGCATGTTTGTGAAATTTGTGTAAACAACATCTTTTGTACATATGTATATAGTTTTTCTGGATGATAGTTGACATTTAAACTAGCCTGGAATCAAATTGAGAAATGGAGCTTGATTAAGATCTTAATCCACCTAACTTCTAAGAGGAACCTCATAGGGCTTAGGTTTAAGGCTTTTCAGGTCCATGGTGACTAAATTCTTTGAGTCCACTAGGCTATGATCACATGTCATCTCAATGAGCCTAAGTAGAGCACTTAACAACAACACATGACTCATATAGATTATGGCTTTACTTGGACACCAGCACTATGCACCGAGCTCTCTACGGATGAGGTGGTGAGGAAGCAGTCTTCCTTGACTTGGGGTAGCATATGAGGGTAGTACTTCGAGGCGGAACCTCTCTTCTTCTTTTAGTGAAGGAAGTGCGTCTCAACTTGGTCTGGTTGCCATGAGGTCTAACGATGGGAGTTGTGGGTTGCAATAAAGCTTCAAAAGAGGTATAGTCTACTGGCTCAAGAGGAAAAACTCCTTGTATATATGCTGCACACGTATATGTTGTATAGATGCACTTGAAAAAAAAATGCAAAAAGAAAATAACTCCAAAAAGTGGTGGGTCTGAGAGAAAATAATAATCCCACCGGAGTATGTATATAGAGTGCATAAGCAAAGCTTGAGTATCATGATCCACCTGATGTAGCTTGCAGCAGGGAGACTTGGTTACACTGGTCAAGCTCCCAAGGGTACTTGGCTACACTGGCCTTGACCCATTCTTCTTCTTCCTCCTCTTCTTGAGTCGGTTGAACTTGAACTTAGAAGGGAATACCCCGCTCCTCGAGGAAAGAGTGGCCAGATTGAGGTCATAGAGTTACCTTGTTGGGGAGGGTTGTCAAGTTGCCATTTCTGAGGTGGAGAGCTTAGACCTCACTTTCACAGGACAAGAAAAGATTCATGGTCTTCAGGGTTTGTGATTGATGACTTGTTCTGATCTGGAGCATTGAGGAGTCTTGGTTATAGAATAGTGGAACTTAGAGGCTGTTGAGTTTTAGACTTAGGTCCAAATAAGGTTCCGATACATTAATAATCTAAAGATCTGATCGAGCTCCATACCTTAATTTAATGAAGGCAAGTTTAATAATCAGCCTTGATCCATGTACATTCTCTTTTTCTTTTTCTTTATTTCTTTTTCACTTCTTTTTCAAATAAGTGTTTACTAAGGGACTAGCAAAGTTAAGTATAGGGGGGTGATGAATACTCATTCATCACTCTTTATTCTTATATTTTAGCTACAAAAACCTTTGCAAATGCATGTAGATATGTGTAAATAGAAATAATTATCAAAAGCATGCATTGTGTAAAAACCTATAATTAGCATGTTTTTGTGCAAAAATAAAAGAATAAAGATTAAAAAGAAAAAGAGGGAAATATTTAGAATAAATATTGAGCAACCTAACCCAAGGGAGGGCTCAGCATGGGCCTGACCGCATAAAAGCCAAAGTAGAGGGAGATAGGGGGCTCATGTGTGTAAATATTTATGTAAATAAATAAGAATATTTTCCTCACAAAAATAGCTTAAAATATGCTTGTAAATATTTGTATATATTTATAAATATAAAAAAAACAAGATAAAAATAGAAAAATCAAAAAGAACAAAAACACCACTTTCACATTGTACATAGAACCACCTTTATATTTATTTAGCCTTATAAATAAATAAAATTAATTTCCAAAATTTTTGTAAATATTCTACATGATATAATGTAAATAAATAAAATAAAAACAATTAAAACAAAAACAAAATAAAAATAACAAAATTAAGAATCCAAAAATATATTGTAAATATACCATGTATATAGATATACATATGTATTTATTTCACCTATGTAGATAAATAATAAAAATAAAATAAAAATGTCTTTTTATTCCTTATTTTATAATATAAATAAATAAATATAAAATGGGAATAAAGTTATATAAAAATAACAATTAAAAATCAAAAACTAAAAACCTCTATATTGTATATATACCTATATCTAACCCTACTATGTAAATACTTTATTTTTACTTTAAAAAAATTAATTAAAAATCACTAAAAAATAGAAAAAAAATAAAATAAAAATATTTCATGTTTTAAGTTTTTATTAATTTGACCTTTTTCTACCCTAAAATAAATAAACAAACAAATAAAGCTTGGCGGCTTCTGATTGGTCCACGGGGGTATGTTGACCCCGGTCAACTTCCCCCGCGGACCCTCTTCCTCGCGGATCTGAGTGGAAGACCCGATTTCTCCATTTATCCCCCACCTGATCCGACACCCATTTCACTTAACCCCGGGCTCCGAATGATCTTTGAACATCCAGGACCCTCGCCCGGGGTGGGTTTGATGGATCCGAGCTCCGCGCTACTCACCCGACCATCATCTTTCCGGATCTCCGAGCATATATATTGTCGTCACCGGTGACCTAATCTGCCATCTTTGGATCATCCTCTCGGCGCCTGTGACCTCCTCCGAAGTTCTTGAGTGAGAGCAGTGTTTGTCGGAGTAGCAGCGAGGCCCGGGAAGCCGGGAGCCACTGATCCGGTGGTCTTCAGCCGCCGTGCACCGCCACGAGCGTGCCTAGCCTCGGGGAGTCGACGACCCCGTGCAGGCAACGACCAGAAGCTCACCGAGCTTCAGCCCAGTCGATTGCATCTGCCAGGTAGCTTCTTTAGACCGTAGATTAGCGTAGGATTAGATTTTTCGATTTCTTGTAGTTTAGCTCCGCCACCTCCGCCTGCCGTCTCCGACCACCCATTCATCCCTCCGACACCACCTCCACGTCCACCAAACCTCTCTCCACCTTCTCCGACCCTTCATTCCCCCTGGCTCGCCCCGGAGCAGGGTATCGGCTCTCACCCTCCGCCGCTCGCCGGAGAGCCTCCATCTCGCCTCATCCTTCACCTTCCACCCGCTCTGACGGGTCGAGGCAGTTTGTCCTCGACCCAGCTCTCTTCCTGTGCAGGTATCACGCCCATTCGACCTCATCTGGAGGTCGAGTCTTCAGAGCACAGGGGCTCCCGTTCGTCCACGTTGCCGGAGCTCTCTAGAGCTCCTCGCTTTCATCGGAGCAGCGCATCGGGTGCGGAGCTTCACGGCGAAGCTTCCTCGCACCTCAGGAGCATCAGACGAGGTCCACCGTGCACGCAGAGGGCCGGCGAACTTTGCCGGCTGCCAGTTCTTCCAGGAACCTCGTCCACCGTTAGATCGACCTCGATGCTCCAGATTAGATCGTGTTCGTTCATTCACGGAGCAGCACTGACCGTGAGATCTTCCGAGGTGCGATCGCCACCGTCGAGCCAGTGCGGTTAAGCCACGACGCATCTCATCCATCCGATCTAGCACGTGGCTTCACCACCGCCATCCGATCCGAGCCAGGATCTCTTCGCAGCCCCACGACGCATCACAGCCGTCGGATCTGACACGTGGGAGCATTCCAGCCATCGGATCGCACCGAGGGCCCTTTCAGTGTGCGGCGCGTCGTCTCAACCCTCCGATCTGCCACGCGTCGTGCATCCATCCCTCGACATTAATAAAAGGGGTAAATAGCTCTTAGGCCCATTTAGTTTCTGTTTTTACTCTTTAGTATTGTAAATATCTAGTTCAGTTCTTTTACTTTTGTGAAAATTGCACTGTGGACCTTATCTTTTATGTGAATTGCATTTATAACCCTGCCAGTGGTGAACACGTGCATCGACACGTGGTATTTTGGTACATTTGCATTATTAACCCTGTGTTTTTGGCTTGTTAAGATTTGCATTTATAGAAATAGGAATTGCAATTAGGTCCCCCCAGGCCTGAGTCATGTGTATCGTGCGTGGCCTGGGGGGTAATTTGCATTCCTACCCTTATACTTTCCAAGCTTGTTACTCCAGGGACCCAGAACTTTGTTATAATTGCAGATCGGTCCCTGTGCACTATTGCTTCTTTTTATTTTTGAATAAAAGAGCAAAACTACTCCAAATCCAACGAAAATTGGACACATGGCTCCTGCCATAGTGTAAAATTTTCTGGAATTTTTGGGGACAATTTTGTTTTATTGTGATATTTTTAAAAATTCAAAAACATCTAATTTTGCTACTGTCTAACTTTAAAAATCACAAAAAAATATTAAAACTCAACTAAAAATTCTAAAAAAATTGTCTACTGCTTGTTTGGTTGTGTTTGATTTTCTAGCCAACTTTGGCTATTTTTCATTACTGAAAACTACTAAAAATTGAAAAACACTTAAAAACTTATAAACATTCTAATAAATAAACCAAAAATCCAAAAATAATAAACTAGGTGCCTAAATTTTCCTTGTTTTATTCTCTTTACAGGAAAATTACTATCCAGCTAATTTGGGGCCTTTAGATATTTTATCTAGGTCCTTTTAGCTCAGCTGGACAGTACCTCTCATTTCAGTCCTTGTTTGATTTTTAGAAAATTAAATAAACCTCAGAAAAATCCCAAAAATCCACCAAAAACACTAAAAATTATAAAACACATAAAAACATTTTTGTTAGAATTTTTGGTTGATTTTTAGTGCTTTTAATAAATTGTTGAAGTGTGTGTTTATTTGCTTTTCTTATTTTCTTAACATATTAAAAATCCAAAAAAATATAAAATAATTAAAAACCACCAAAAATATTTTCTTCTTTCATTTTATTTCCTTTTGACTACTTCGTAGACCGCAAGGCCAACCCGTGCTCCTTGTGTTTGACCCTGGTCGCTATACCAGGTTAAACTAATAGCGAGACTGCTAGCTTGTTTTTGATTGATTTTATCTCTCTTGGTGGTCTAATTTTCTTGATTGAGCCTAGCTGAGTGATTGAGGTCGCAACGACCGATTAGCTCCTTTACCTTAGTCGCTCAGACGGCTTATCAGTTTCTCACGGTTTTTATCGAGCCCCTAGCCTTAGGAATTTCTGTTTGATTGTGCCGTAACTAGTAGGATCCACACACCTAATATATCTGCTTGTGCCTATAGTTCGGTAACTGACCTACAAATAAAAAATTAATAAAAATAGCTGACTTGCTTCCTTCGAGCCTACGTGTCGTAGTCTGCCCTGCCAAGCGCTGCTCCTGAACCCGATTTGTCGGGAGGAGGAGGGGTAGACCGAGACCGGACCTTTTGGATCGAAGCTGGTGATCAGCTAGACGGTTCTTTCGAGTAGAAATTGCCTGCTTAGGGACTCGGTTTTCCGCCTGCACCATTTAGGTAGTTTTATTTCTGTCTTTCAATTCTGCGCGGATCATATTGCATGTAGACTGCTGGAGTCAGGTACGCATCTCTTACTCTGCATGAATCATTGATTTCATCGCGCATCGGCTTTTTCGTCTTCTCCCCCTGTTTTTGACTTAATCACCAGGAGAACCAAAAAATTCGTTAGGCGTTTTTATTTTTATTGAAAAATATCTAAAAAAAGAAAAATAATAAAATTTGGGACTGCTAACACTATCGACCCTAAAAGACACCTCACTTAAAAAAATCTGTCTTGGAGAGAGCAACCCCCTCATTGTCCGGTTTGATTGTGCGAGAGAGTGACTCCGAATACTAGGTAGAGCCCTCCGATACTCTTCTCGACTGATTACCGACTACTTCTGTGCGGGACAGTCGGTTGGGAAAGTATCGGGTAACTCAACAGGTCACGTAATCGCTCTGATATCCTGACTGTTCACCAAAATAAAATTGACAAGATAATTAACCGAGCCTTTACGGTCTTCAGCTCGCGTTGCATTGGTGAATTGGGGGTTTGCTTGTGATCATATTTGTTTCCAGATCTCATCCGCCTTACTCGCCACATCAAGATGATGGGCAGACGATCTCTTAGGCAGCCTCTGGCTGCACTGCTTTCGGGCGCGTCTACCCGCTCATCTAGGTTGGTTCGCGAGAGCCGAGACCCGTTCTCCGAACCCGAGTACGACTCCACCCTGTTCCCCCTTGACCCCCTTTCTTTCTGTTCCGAGAGACCAGTGCCAGAGGAGAGACTATCAGATTTATCGGCACCTGAGTATGGATCGTTTGATTTTGCAGAGACTATGGCCGGCAGTTCTGATGATTACACCAGAGGTCCGCAGCATGAGCATTTCGTTCTGGTTCAGGGTGCGATCAACTTCACCCTGATTGCCTCTCTCGAGACAGTGCAACAGCAATTGAGGGATCAGGGAGCATTTATGTTGGATATGAGGCGCGAGATGGAGCAGATGAGAGCAAAGCGAGAGCAGTGTAGAGACGGGCCGAGGATGCCCAATGAGGCCGCGGCAGCAGCCGCAGCAGCCGCAGCAGATCCACCGAGACCGATGCAGGAGTTACACAACCCCGGATCGACCGTTGCACCATTGGGTTGTTCTACCAGCCATCGTAGGGGACTTCAAGTTCCCCCCGAACACTTTGCAGCTCCTCCCCCGTTTCCATGGGCTCGCCACTGAGGAGCCCCATCTCCACCTCCAGGAGTTCCTGATGATCTGCAGCACCGTCCACGACCGTCAGGTGGACCAGGATACCATCAGGATGATTGCCTTCCCCTTTTCCTTAGCTGACAGAGCAGCCACCTGGCTGAAGCATCTGGGGAAGTTTGTCTACACTTGGGAGCAGCTCCGCACCGAGTACTTGCATAAGTACTATCCACTCAGGCGGACGAACGCCGCTAGAGACCTGATCAGCAACTTCTCCATGCTCCCCAACGAGCAGTTTCACGAGGCATGGGAGAGGTTCCGAGAGCTGACCGACAGATGCCCGCACCACGATATTTCCAAGCCAAACCTTGTTCAGAGCTTTTTCAGTGGGCTGACACCAGAGCTTCAGGGCTTGGTGATCGCTTCTTGTGGCGGGTCTTACTTCGCCAATGATCACGATCAGGTCTGGGCCATCTACGAGGAGATGGCCGAGAACTATATGGTGATGTCCCAGACCCGATTGTACACTCAGGGCATACCCCAGCAGCCACAGACCGTGCAGTACCAGAGGATAGCACGGGTCGACGCCGGTCCTTCCAGTTCGTCCGCGGTAGCAGCAGCACAGACCGAGTCATCAGCCGTGGACATGGGGATTATCAGCGAGAAGCTGGACCGGATGGAGATCATAGAGAAGAAGCAGTGCCAGGGCATCACGCAGATGGAGCAGATGGCACAGACTCTGAGTGACCTGAAGACACAGCTCATGTGTCTCCAGGAGGCACAGACGGCTTCACAGCCTCGTCTTCAAGCACGAGGCGATCCGAGTAGCAGCAACAGCTCGTCCTAGCGCTCTATCTCCCACCAGCAGCATAGATAGGTTCACCTTGTACAGGCGGAGCCGTACCAGCAGCCGCAGGCCACCTACCAGTCACCGCCGTCTCCAGACATGTAGATGGTGGTATACCAGCCGGATCAGCCTCTAGCAGTGCTCCCGCCAACCCAGTATGATGCAGAGCCGTTGATGGATATCAACGGGATTTGGTATGACCGCCCCCAGCCCAGTATCCGACGAGACCATCCCGGATTCCGTTGGGGGACCGGAGGTGCCCAACCCCAGCAGCAGCCGTCAGGTCAAGGTGGCCAGTACATCCATCAGAGAGATCACCAGCAGCAGCAGCCCCCAGTGTACCCACAGCCACAACAGCAGTCGTCGCAGTATGGTCCTCGTCCCTATCAGCAGGGACAACCTTGGAGGCGTGATCAGCCTCACCAGCCGCATCATCAGCCACGTTGTTACCCCTCTCAGCCACAACAGCAGTTCCAGCAGCCTCACTACCAGAGAGGCTACCCATCGGGCTCTCATGAGAGCCCCGCCTTGGATGATATAGCCCGCCTTCTCACCGATCAGCAGGCTACTTTTCGACGAGAGATGGATGAGTTCCGTCAGGAGATGCGAGACATCATGAGAGAGAGGCCGCCATCACTGCCCAGATTGAGCCTAATCCCAACAACCTGAAGAGGAAATCTGAGCAGGTAGCTTGTACAGAGTATGCTACTCCTAGTGATGCATTTGGTGATATGTCTGCATATCTTTTTGATACTGATTTTGTCACACTTAGGAGCGGTAGGATGTCAGCAGGCGGCGACTCGTCTGAGCGACACCCTGAGGATACATCCAGAGCGCCGGGCGAGGAGGAGAGCGGTACTGAGGCCGCTAGAGATGATGACGGTGGTACTGATGCCACCATGGATGCTGATCCCACCGGCGGTACTGAGGCCGCCATTTCACCAGTTGGAGGAGGTGGTACTGAGGCCACCCATGTTGCCGAGCCAGAGCGCGGTACTGAGACCGCCCGTCTACCAGCCGATGGTGGTGCTAATGCCACCAAGTCTTCTGAGATTCCTGTTGTTTTTCCTATTACTGATGTATCTCAGAACACTTTTGTGAATAAAGGAAAGGGTTTATTTTCTTCTGGTCTCACTGTGGTGCATGATGTATGTGTGGATCCGGTCGTCGAACCGTCTAGACCCTTTCCTAGTCCTTCATCTGAGAAGGACCCTGTGATCCCCTTCCCTAGAGACCTTCAGATGGGGAAGGGAAAGAAAAATGAAAATCCCAAAAAGAGAGAGCAGGAAGAGTTCAGCCAACAGATGATAGATCGGTTTCACATATAGCTGACTCTTCAGGAGGCTTTGCAGCACATCCCTCTTCTTCAGCGTTCCCTTAGAGACAGGACTACAGTTAGGAGGAAGAGGAGGAACCACCACTCAGAGATTCATGTGCTGACGAGAGCCACTTGTTTCACGATCCAGAACCGTCTGCCGGCCAAGAGGCCAGATTCAGGAGCCCCATATGTCAGATGCCATATCAGTGAGCAGAGGTTCGACCGTACTCTATTAGATAGTGGATCGTCGATCAACCTACTTCCGGCAGCCCTTCTCGACCGCTTCAAGCTGGGCACTCTTAGACAGAGCAGGACAGTCCTTCAGTTTGCTGATCGATCTGTCAAGAGGCCGAAGGGGTTGTTGCGAGACGTTGTCGTCACGATTCAGGGCATGCAATTCCCCGTGGACTTCGTAGTGTTGGACATGGAGATCCCTAAGTCTGTGATCGATACCCCCATCATTCTCGGTTGCCCGTTCTTGGCCACAGCCAAGGCAGTGACTGACCATGATAGCGGGAAGGTATACTTTCACGTAGAGGGCGAAAGTGTACAAATAGAGACGGTCGAGGACAGCCGAGCCAGAGACAGATCATGCTTAGAGACCACTTCAGACACAGTGCAGCTGACAGATGCAGGGCTAGTCATCCACCAGGACTGTGACTTTGTGATCACAGACGATGAGGCAGTTTGGGCAGACCCAGCAGCACATGCCATCCTCTAACTTTCAGATTCCGCTGATGCAGAGACGACGACAGAGGAGAGCTTGGAGAGCACATTCCTGGTCCAGGATACTTCAGAGGCAGCAGAGCCGGTTCTCGACCGCGACATTGATTTGTGTGATGGTGGTGGTACTTGATGAATACTCATTCATCACTCTTTATTACTATATTTTAGCTACAAAAACCTTTGCAAATGCATGTATATAGTTGTAAATAGAAATAATTACCAAAAGCATGCATTGTGTAAAAACCTATAATTAGCATGTTTTTGTGCAAAAATAAAAGAATAAAGATTAAAAAGAAAAAGAGGGAAATATTTAGAATAAATATTGAGCAACCTAACCCAAGGGAGGGCTCAGCATGGGCCTGACCGCATAAAAGCCAAAGTAGAGGGAGATAGGGGCTCATGTGTGTAAATATTTATGTAAATAAAATAAAAATATTTTCCTCACAAAAATAGATGCAAATTGGCTTGTAAATATTTGTATATTCCTAAATATAAAATCAAGATAAAAATTAAAAATTAAAAAGAAAATAAAAATATCATTCATGTACATGATCACCTTGTATATAGGACATCCCTACTTATTTATTTAGCTTTGTAAATAAATAAAATTAACCTCCAAAATTTTTGTAAATATTCTATATTATATGGTGTAAATAAATAAAATAAATTGAAACAAAAACAAAATAAAAATAGCAAAATTAAAAACACAAAAATATATTGTAAATATACCATGTATATAGTTGTACATATGTATTTATTTCACCTATAAATATAAATAATAAAAATGAAATAAAAATGTCTTTTTATTCCTCATTTTATAATATAAATAAATAAAATATAAAATGGGAATAAAATTGTATAAAAATAACAATTAAAAAATCAAAAATTAAAATCCCATATAGTGTATATATACCTATATATAACCCTACTATGTATATACCTTATTTTTATTTCGAAAAATTAATTAAAAATCACTAAAAAAATAGAAAAAAAAATAAAATAAACATATTTCATGTTTTAACTTTTTACAAATTCGGCCGTTTGCCACCTGTTATTTCACTTCCAAATATTGTCCACGTGGCCGATTCCTATTGGCCCTGGGGATGTTTACCGCCCGGTCAACTACCCCCCCAGGACCACTTCCCACGGGTCCTTCGTGGGTGACCCGTTTCTCGGAATTTTCCCGTCTAAACCCGATCGCCTACCACCTAAACCCCAGGTCCGACTCCTTAATGACATATCCGAGATCCTCACCGGAGCTACCGCATCGGGATCCGCGCGCTTCCATGCCCTACCCGCGCCTGTCTTTCCGGACCCTCACCCATACTTAAGCCGAGCTCCGCCACCTCCATTTCGCATCTTTGGCCATTCGATTCCACCCCCAGTGAGCTCCAGCGTGTGCGTGAGAGTGACAGGTCGCGTCCTGTGCTGTTGAAGCGAGGAGAGGGAGCGAAACCACTGATCCGGCGAAGCTTCGCCGCCTTGCTCCGCCACCAGCAGGAGCCCGAGCCTCGGAGGGAGACGCTCCTTGAGACGAAGACCCAGAGCATCCTTAGCTCATCCCTAGTCTCATCAGCCACCCAGGTAGTCCCTTAGCCTTTTCTTTTTCTTTGATTTTCCATTTCGCCCAAATCGCTGCTCCGCCGTCTCCCGTCGATTCCGTTCGATTCCGACCACCATCCGACCATCGGGCTTCACCATAGCTATCGCCTCCTTCCCGCGCACCTTCTCCATATCACCATTCAACCCAGCTCGCACAGGAGCTAGGATTCGAGCTCCACCGTCCCCCCTTCGCCGGAGCTCGCCCACTTCGACCCTCCGTTCACCGTCACTCCGCCTAACCGGGTCGAGGCAGTTTGCCCTCGACCCGCGAGTCTCCTGGTCTTCTTTGCAGGTACTCCCCAGCCCATCTGAGGGCTTGGGTCATTCGGGCCAGGAGCTTCGCCTCCGCCGACCTCGCCGGAGCTCCCCAGAGCTCGGTTGGGCCATCGGAGGACACTAGTAGCTGCGGAACGTCATCGCGGAGCTTCTCCGATCTTCATGCGCAGCAGAGGAGGTCAGGAGCGCGCACCTTGGGACAACGAAGTTCGCCGGTGAACTGTTCTTCCTCGACCCTCGTTCACCGTCCGATCAGACCTCCAGCTCCAGTTTGCATCTGGGTCGTCCGTTCAGGAGCAGCAGCCACCGTTTGATCTGAGGAGGATAGATCTAGACCGCCCGATGCTCGAGGGTTAGCCACAGAGAGCCACCACCGTCCGATGCACCACGTGGCGTATCCCCAGCCGTTGGATCGCTGCGAGGACCCCAGCCTTGGAGCGCCCGCTACTCATCACCGTTGATCACTCCACGTGGCGTCCATCCTGCGGCCCGCATTAATAAAGGGTAAACTACCCTTAGGCCCTCCTGTTTATTTCATTTCGCATTTAGTCCTGTAATTACCTAGTGTAGTTGTTGAGTTTTTGGTACTTTTGCATTAAGGACCTCACACTTTATTTTCCTTGCACTTATGCCCCTGTGCGTTGTATGACACGTGCATCGACACGTGATTTTCTGGTTTATTTGCAATATAGGTCCTCTAGTTCTTGATGTTATCAGTTGAATGAAAGTTTTTGTTTATTTGCATTTCTACCCCTGTGCGTGAAACATTTGAGCATGTGCGTTTATTTTTGGGTATTTTGCAGATAAGCCCCTAGGCTTTTGGTACCTGTTACCAAATAGCCCTCGGGACTTATTTTCATTACATTTGGGTCCCTGAGTGCCCCAGGCACGCGCATCGCACGTGTTTTGCTGGGTTAATTGCACCAGACCCCCCAGACTTCCGGGTATTTGCACATAGGTCCCTGTGCACAGTGCCCCCTCTTTATTTTTGAATAAAATAGCAAATTACCTCCAAATCCAACGAAAATTGGACACATGGCTCCTGCCATAGTGTAAAATTTTCGAGGATTTTTGGAGACATTTCTGAGTTGATTTGATATTTTTAAAAAATTCAAAAACATCTAATTTTGCTACTGTCTAACTTTAAAAATCACAAAAAATATTAAATCATATTTAAAAATTACAAAAAAATTGTCTACTGTCTATTTTGTAGTGCTTGATTTTCTAGCCAAATTTGGCTATTTTTCATTACTGAAAACCACTAAAAATTGAAAAACACTTAAAAACTCATAAAAATTCTAGTAAATAAATTAAAAATCTAAAAATAATAATCTAGGTGCCTAAATTTTCCTTGTTTTATTTTCTTCACAGGAAAGTTACCTCCCAGCTAATTTGGGGCCTTTAGATATTTTATCTAGGCTCTTTTAGCTCGGCTGGACAGTACCTACAGTTTTAGTCACCTTTTGATTTTTAGAAAATTAAATAAATATCAGAAAAATCCCAAAAATTCATCAAAAACACTAAAAATTATAAAACACATAAAAATATTTTTGTTACAATTTTTGGTTGATTTTTGTTGCCTTAAATAATTTGTTGAAGTGTGTTGTTTTCTTGATTTCTTTATTTTCTTAATTCTTAAAAATCCAAAAAAATATAAAATAATTAAAAACCACCAAAAATACTTTCTTCTTTTATTTTATTCCCTTTTTGACTACATAGTAGGCCGAGAGGCCAACCCGTGCTCCTTGTGTTCGACCCTGGTCGCTATACCAGGTTAAACTAATAGCGAGACTGCTTTCGTATTTTGATTGATTTTCATCTATTTGGTGGTCTATTTTTCTTGATCGACACATCTGAGTGGCTGAGGTCGCAACGACCGATTAGCTCCTTTATCTTAGTTGCTCGGTTTTTCGGGTCCATCAAAATGGCGTCGTTGCCGGGGAGCACGGCTTAGTAGTTTTCATTTTATCTTTATTTTTGTTTTCGCGGCTTTTCGCGGCTCTTTCAGAGCTCGCGGCTTTTCACAGCTTTTGTTTATATTTTATTTTTGTTTTATTTTGTTTTATTTTCTTTTCTTTTCTTTTTGTTTTTGTTTGATTTTGAGTGTTTATTTTACTTTGTATTTTTGCATATATACCCTCATTTCATTTTCATTTATTTTTCTTATTATTATTTGATTATTTTGGTCTGACCACTTGTCTCTGTTTCTTACGAGGGCCCGAGGACCGAGGCGGCCGATTTCGAGAAGCCGACGCAACCAAGGAACTTGGAGGCGGCTCCCTTCTGTACGGAGCCGCAGGAGAGAGCGAGAGAGAGAGTTGAGTGGGAGAGGTTTAGTTAGGTTTTATTTTTTCTTTTATTTGACTATTATTGTAATAATACATGTACTCAAAGACTCTTGGACTTGATTGGCTTAGCGGGTCTGTTTCGCCGAGCACTGGTGTGCTCGGGGGACCCTTAGTTGCTTTCGCGGCTTTTTCGCGGTTTTGTTTTCTTTTCTTTTTACTGCCTTTTCCGGTGTTTACGCGGTTTTTCATCGAGCCCCTAGACTTAGGATTTTCTGCTTGCTTGTGCCGTAATTAGTAGGGCCCCCACACTTAATTATCTGCCTGTTCCTATAGTACGCTTAATTGGACCTACTAATAATTCATTAATAAAAATAACTGATTCATCTCCTTCGTAGCCTACGTGCCGCAGCCTGCCCCGTAAAGCGCTTTCTCCTACCCCCGATTTGTCGGGCAGAGGAGGGGTGGGCCAAGACCGGACCCTTTGGCTTGGAGGTCGGTGACCAGTTAGACGGTTCTGCGAGTAGACTTGCTCATCTAGGACTCGGTTTTCATCGCTGCATCATTTAGGTAGTTTATTTTCTGTCTTTAAATTCTGCGCAGATCACTTGCATGTAGAGTGCTGGAGGCAAGGTAAGCATTTCTATCTCAGCATGCATCATTGATTTCATCGCGCATCGGCTTTTTCGTCTTCTCCCCCAGTTTTGGATTAAATAATCAGGAGAACCGAAAAATTCATTAGGCCTTTGTTTTTATTGAAAAAAATTAAAAAAGAAAAACCATAAAATTGGGACTGCTAAGACTATTGACCCTAAAAGACACTCATCTTAAAAATTTGTCTTGGGGAGAGTAACCCCCTCATTGTTTGGTTTGCTTGCGCGAGAGAGTGACCCACACCCTAGGTAGAGCCCTCCGGTGCTATTTCCAGCTGACTACCGACTCTTCCGTGCGGGCCAGTCGATTGGAGTAGCATCGGGTATCCTAACAAGTCACGTAAGCGCTCTGATAGATTGATTGTTCACCTAATAAAATCGACAAGATAATTTGACCGAGCCTTTACGGTCTTCAGCTCGCGTTGCGTTGGTGAACAGAGGGGTTTGCATTTTGATCATAGTTTTTCCAGATCCCATCCGCACTACTCGACCAGATCACGATGATGGGTAGATGCTCTCTTAGGCAGCCTCTGGCTGCACCGCTTTCGGGCACGTCTACCCAATCATCTAGGTTGGCCCGCGAGAGCCGAGACCAGTTCTCCGAGCCCGAGTATGATTCCGCCCTGTTCCCCCTCGACCCCCTTTCTTTCGGTTCTGAGAGATATGAGCTAGAGGAGAGACTCACAGATTTGACAACACCTGAGTTTGGCTCGTTTGATTTTGCAGACGCCATGGCCGGCAGTTCTGAGGATCGCTCCCGTCAGCCTGAGCACTTCGTATTGGATCAGGGAGCGATCAACTCCACCCTGATCGCCTCTTTAGAGACCGTCCAACAGCAGTTGAGAGATCAGGGAGCTTTCATGCTCGACATGAGGAGAGAGATGGAGCAGATGCGAGCAGAGCGCGAGGAGCGCAGAGAGGGACCGAGGATCCCAGAGGATGCAGATGCAGCAGCCGCAGCAGCAGCCGCAGCAGCCGTCGCAGCCGCGGCAGGAGGACCACCGAGACCGATGCGGGAGTTACACAACCCCGGATCGACGCTGACACACCACTGGGTAGTACTTCTAGCCATCGTGGGGGACTTCAAGTTCCCTCCGAACACCTTGTAGCTACTCCCCCACTTCCACGGGCTCGCGACTGAGGAGCCCCATCTCCACCTCCAGGAGTTTCTGATGATTTGCAGCACTGTCCACGACCGTCAGGTGGACCAGGATACGATCAGGATGATCACCTTCCCCTTTTCCCTAGCAGACAGAGCAGCCACCTGGCTGAAGCACTTGGGGAGGTTTGTTTATACCTGGGAGTAGCTCCGCACCGGGTACTTGAACAAGTACTATCCACTCGGGCGGACCAATGCAGCGAGGGCCCTGATCAGCAACTTCTCCATGCTCCCCAACGAGCAATTCCATGAGGCATGGGAGAGGTTTCGTGAGCTTACTGACCGATGCCTGCACCATGATATCTCGAAGCCGAACCTTGTGCAGAGCTTCTTCAGCAGGCTGACACCAGAGCTCCAGGGCTTGGTGAATGCTTCTTGTGGCGGGTCCTATTTCGTCAAGGATCACGACCAGGTCTGGGCCATCTACGAGGAGATGGCCGAGAACTATATGGTGATGTCCCAGACCCGGTTGTACACTCAGGGCAGACCCCAGCAACAGCCAGGACCTGTGTAGTACCAGAGGATAGCACGGGTCGATGCCAGTCCATCCAGTTCATTCGCAGTAGCAGCAACACAAGCAGAGTCATCCGCTGCGGATATGGGTATTATCAGCGAGAAGTTGGACCGCATGGAGCTGATCGAGAAGAAGCAGTGCTAGGGCATCACTCAGATGGAGCAGATGGCACAGACTCTGAGCGACATGAAGACCCAGCTCATGTGTCTCCAGGAGGCACAGACGGCTTCACAGCCCCGTCTTCAGTTGCGAGGTGATACCGGCGGTAGCATCAGCTCGTCCCAGCGCTCCAGCTCCTTTCAGCAGCCTAGACAGGTTCACCTTATACAGGCGGAGCCGTACCAGCCGCAACAGCCCTTTTACCAGTCACCACCATCTCCAGACCTACAGATGGTGGTATACCAGCCAGATCAGCCTCTGGCAGTACTCCCGCCAGCCCAGTACGACGCAGAGCCGTTGATGGATGTCAACGGGATTTGGTATGACCGTCCTCAGCCTGGGATCCGACGAGACCATCTCGGATTCAGGTGGGGGGATGGAGGTACCCAGCCCCAGCAGCAGCCATCTGGCCAAGGAGGCCAGTATAGCCAGCAGAGGGATCACCAGCAGCAGCCCCCAGTTTACCAGTCACAGCCGCAGTCATCCTTCGTTCCTCGTCCCTATCAGCAGCAGGGACAATCTTGGAGACGTGAGCAGCAGGCTCACCAGCCACACCAGCAATACCCTCCTTCTTACCCCTCTCACCAACAGCATCACCAGTTCCAGCAGCCTCATCACCAGAGAGGCTACCCGTCGGGCTCCCACGAGAGCCCTGTTTTGGATGACATAGCCCGCCTCCTCACGGACCAGCAGGCTACCTTCAGACGGGAGATGGACGAGTTCCGCCAGGAGATGCGGGACATCGTGAGAGGGAAGGCCGCCATTCCTGCCCAGATCGAGCCGAATCCCAACAGCCTGATGCAGAAATCTGAGCAGGTAGCTTACACTGATCACGCCACTCCTAGTGATCCATTTGTTGATACATCTTCGGATCTTTTTGATGCTGATTTTGTTACGCTTAGGAGCGGTAGGACACCAGCAGGCGGCTGCGCCTCGTCTGAGCTACACCACGAGGACACATCCGGGGCGCCAGATGAGGAGGAGGAGAGCGGTACTGAGGCCGCTCATGACGATGATGGTGGTACTGATGCCACCAAGGATGTTGATCCCACCGGCGGTACTGAGGCCGCCGCTTCACCAGTTCGAGGAGGTGGTACTGACGCCACCAGAGTAGCCGAGCCAGCACGCGGTACTGAGGCCGCGAGACATCTAGCAGAGCCAGCCCGTGGTGGTACTGAGGCCACCGGTGTTCGTTTTGAGAGAGATGTTGTTTCTCGTTCTGTTGATGTATCTCAGAACACTGTTTTGAATAAAGGAAAAGGTTTAGTTTCTTCTGGTCCCACTGTGGTGATTGATGTATGTGCGGATCCGGCCGTCGAGCCGTCTAGACCTGTTCCTAGTCCTTCATCTGAGAAGGACCCTGTGATCCCCTTCCCTAGAGCCCTTCTGATGGGGAAGGAGAAGAAAAGAGAAAAAAACCCAAAAAAGAGAGAGCAGGAGGAGTTCAGCCAGAGCATGATCGACAGATTTCACATACAGCTGACCCTTCAGGAGGCTTTGCAGCACATCCCCCTTCTTCAGCGATCTTTGAGAGATAGGACCACAGTCAGGAGGAGGAGGAGGAACCACCATTCAGAGATACATGTGCTGACGAAAGCCACGTGCTTCGCGATCCAGAACCGTCTGCCGGCCAAGAGGCCAGATTCAGGAGCCCCGTATGTCAGATGTCAGATTAGTGAGCAGAGGTTCAATCGGACTCTATTGGATAGCGGATCGTCTATCAACCTCCTTCCGGCAGCCCTTCTCGACCGCTTCGAGTTGGGCACTCTTCGAAAGAGCAGGACAGTCCTTCAGTTTGCTGATCGATCTGTCAAGAGGTCGAAGGGGTTGTTGCGAGACGTTATCGTCACTATTCAGGGCCTGCAATTCCCCGTGGACTTCGTAGTGTTGGACATGGAGATCCCTGATTCAGTGACCGATACCCCCATCATCCTCGGTCGTCCGTTCTTGGCCACAACCAAGGCGGTGACTGATCATGATAGCGGGAAGGTATACTTTCGCGTCGAGGGCGAGAGTGTACAAATAGAGACGGTCGAGGACTACAGAGCCAGAGAGAGAGCATGCTCAGAGACCAGCACAGATACAGAGCAGCTGACAGATGCCGGGCTAGACATCCACCAGGACTGTGATTTTGTGATCACAGATGATGAGGCAGCATGGGCAGACCCTTCAGCACAGGCCATCCTCTCATTTCCAGACACCGCTGATGCCAAGATGATAGCAGAGGAGAGCTTGGAGAGCACAGCCCTGGTCCAGGATACTACAGAGGCAGCAGAGCCGATTCTCGACCGCGACACGGTTCCTAGTGATGGTGGTACTGAGGCCACCTTGCGTGACGGTGGTACTGATGCCACCTTGTTTGATGCAGATCCCTCGGATTCAGAGTCTGATTGGGCAGATTGTGATGACCAGATGCCAGACCAGAGTCCACCTGAGCCTACAGATGAGGAGGAGGTAGAGGCAGAGCAGATCAGAGACAGCACAGTTGAGCAGCCTCCTCCAGATCCAGTTTGCGAGAGCTCGCTTCCTTTCTCCCAGGCAGATTTGGCAGATTTAGCAGCATTCACACACCTTCTTCCGAAGCCAAATTTGCCAGCACCCAGCTGTCCAGAGCTGAAGCCGCTCCCTACTTCACTGAAGTATCGGTTCCTTGCGGGCGAACCTGAGATGTACCCAGTCATCATCTCCGCCGATCTGACTGGAGAGCAAGAATCCCGTTTGATGGGGGTTCTTGAAAAGAACCTCAAGGCAATCGGATGGAGCGTAGCAGATCTCCATGGGATTAGTCCATCAGTGTGCTCCCACCATATTTATCTCGAGGAGGGGGCGAAGCCGTCACGTGAGTTCCAGCGGCGACTAAACCCCAACCTGAGAGAGGTCGTGATGAAGGAAATATCAAAATGGTGGAGTGCAGATTTTATTTATCCCATTTTCGACTCCAAGTGGGTCAGCCCCTTGCATGTGGTGCCCAAGAAGACGGGCATCACGACTGTGATCAGTGAGGCGGGAGAGGAGATTGCTACACGAGTACCCACCTCTTGGAGGGTCTGTGTTGACTACAGGAGACTCAACCAGGCCACCAAGAAGGACCATTTCCCCCTGCCTTTTATTGACCAGATCATTGAGAGACTGGTAGGGAAGAGCCATTATTGCTTCCTGGATGGGTACTCGGGCTACAACCAGGTGGCCATCGCTCCTGAGGATCAGTAGAAGACCACCTTTACTTGTCTCTTCGGTACATATGCCTTTCGACGCATGCCATTTGGGCTATGCAATGCCCCTGCGACTTTTCAGAGGTGCATGCTGTCGATCTTTTCGGACATGGTAGGGGAGTGTTTGGAGGTCTTCATGGACGATTTCTCGGTCTACGGTGACGGATTCGACTCCTGTCTTGACTGCCTAGACCGAGTACTCCAGCGATGTATTGAGTACCATTTGGTTCTATCTTGGGAGAAGAGTCACTTCATGGTGACTCAAGGGACGGTGTTTGGCCATATCATCTCCAACAGGGGCATGGAGGTTGATCCGGTCAAGGTTGATGTCATTAGAAAACTCGCACCGCCGTCCAATTCGAGGCAGCTACGGTCATTCCTGGGGCACGTTGGTTTTTATCGGAGATTTATTCATGATTTCAGCAGGATTGCCCGACCATTGACTGACCTCTTGACAAAAGACACCGAGTTCCTTTTCGATGACAAGTGTCTTTCGTCCTTTGTGACTCTCCAGCAGTGTGTGATTGAGGCTCCTGTCCTCCAGCCGCCTGATTGGTCTCTCCCATTTGAGATCATGATGGATGCCTCCAATTTTGCTGTAGGGGCAGTGCTGGGACAGAGGAGGGATGGAGTTCCATTTGCTATCCACTACGCTAGCCGCACATTGGATTCCACCCAGCGGAATTACACGGTCACAGAAAAGGAGATGCTAGCCGTAGTGTTTGCCCTAGATAAGTTTCGATCTTATATCATTGGATCTAGAGTGACCCTATACACAGATCACACCGCCATCAGGTACCTCATGGCAAAGAAGGATGCCAAGGCCAGACTGACTATATGGATCCTTCTAATCCAGGAGTTCGACATTGAGATCAAGGATAAGCCTGGAGTCAAGAATGTGGTGGCGGATCACCTCTCCCGTATAGAGCAGCCTGAGGAGTCTGAGCAGATAGATACCATTTGTGAGACCTTCCCAGATGAGGCGATCCTTGCTATCGCCTCACTCCCGTGGTATGCCGATATTGTGAACTTTCTCGTTGTTGGGAAAGTCCCACAAGATTGGCCCAGGCAGAGGCTTGAGACCTTCCTTGCGAAGGCCAAGTCCTACCACTGGGAGGATCCCATCCTTTACCACGAAGGAGGGGATAGCGTCTGGCGTCGGTGTATTCCTCAGGAGGAACACCATAGCGTCCTCACTTACTGCCACAAGCTTGAGGTAGGAGGACATCATTCTGGGAGGAGAATGGCACAGAAAGTGCTCCAATCCGGCTTGTGGTGGCCTACCCTCTTCAAGGACTCTGATGAGTTCGTGAAGAGGTGTACTGACTGTCAGAGGATGGGCACTTGTGGACAACGTGATATGATGTCGATGCAGCCCATTCACTTCTGTTAGGTTTTTGACGCATGGGGCGTCGATTTCATGGGTCCATTCCCTAAGAGTCAGGGATTTGAGTACATTCTGTTGGCCGTGGATTATGTTAGTCGTTGGGTTGAGGCTATCCCCGCCCGAGCCGCTGATGCGAGGACAGTATGCAGATTTTTAAGGAAGCACATCATCACGCGGTTCGGGGTTCCACGAGTTCTGATTTCTGATGGGGGGTCTCATTTCATCAACGACCAGGTGAAGGCCCTTGCTAGCGAGTTCGGTATAGACCATCGTGTTGCTACACCTTACCATCCACAGACGAATGGTCTAGCCGAGGTGTCGAATAGGGAGACTATATTGCAGAAAGTCGTCCGCCCTGACCGAAAGGATTGGCCACAGCTTTTGGACTCGGTCTTGTGGGCATATAGGACGTCTTTCAAGACACCATTGGGCACATCTCCCTTTCTCCTCATATATGGCAAGCCGTGCCATTTGCCTGTTGAGTTGAGGCACAGGTCACTTTGGGCAGTTACTGATATACTCATGGATCCAGATGGTGTAGGAGACCAGAGAAGGGCAGAGTTAGCAGCCTTGGAGGAGCTTAGAGATACAGCTTTCTCAAACAGCTTACATTATAAGGAGAGAGTGAAGGAGTGGCATGATTCTCATATCAGCCACAAGCATTTTGAGATTGGATAGAGAGTCTGGCTGTTTGATACGAGGCTACGTTTATTTCCAGGGAAGCTACAGAGCAAATGGAAGGGACCCTACTTAGTCAGAAAGGTACACGACAACGGTAGCATCGATATATCCGAGTTGTCTTCTGAGAGTACCTTTCGAGTGAACGGCCAGCGGCTCAAGCCATTTCTAGATCATGAGCCGCGGGTCGCTGATCTTGCCCCTATTCATTTTGCGTGAGATGTGGTCTTTGACTCACATCTAATGCATCTCACGCCTGAGTTTCACTGTTCTTCCGCCTTGTATAGATCCAGATGTTTATATCACTACATTCTTTAGTCCCACATCCCTTTCTCCATCTTATGATTATGCTATACTTAGGGTGCACTTTACCCTAAGTATAGGGGGGATGTGAGACCTTTGGGTATTTCTTTTGTTTCCTTCTACCCCTGTTTTTGCTGCCTATACTTAGGGATATTTTACCCTAAGTATGGGGGGGTAGACACAGTACATTCTCCTCTCGGTTTTCCCTTAGTATACAGCCTGCTATACTTAAGATTACTTGATCCTAAGTATAGGGGGAAGACCCGAGACCCTCTTGACTTTCTATTTCATTCATTCGTCTTTGTATATAGCCTTCCTTTTCACTTCCCTATACCTAGCACGAGTTATGTCTTCTTCATCGCTCTTGACTCTAAGGACATCGTTCGAGCTAAGTATAGGGGGGTGTGTATATATTTCATATATACTTTAGCCATAACTCGTACTTTGTGTGAGTGTGTTAATATATAAAATGGCTAAAAATCACAAAAATTAAAAAAATTTTCATGTACATAAACTTCTTTTATTTGCACATAAATAGCTAGTGTACAAATTATTTTTGTAAAAATGATTTCAAAAATCTTTTGTGGAAAGTTTGTATAAATATTTTCTTATCAAAATTATGTATATAGTACAAAATTTTTTCAAAATGTTTTGAAAATCAAAAGTTTGCAAAAATCTTGTGTAAATGTGTGTAAATATCTTTTTGCAAAATTTGCACTTCATGCATCATCCATTCATGATTTCAAAACATTTTTCAAAAATTTTGCATGTTTGTAAACTTTGTGTAAATAGCATCTTTTGTATATATGTATATAGTTTTTCTGGATGATAGTTGACATTTAAACTAGCCTGGAATCAAATTGAGAAATGGAGCTTGATTAAGATCTTAATCCACCTAATTTCTAAGAGGAACCTTATAGGACTTAGGTTTAAGGCTTTTCAGGTCCATGGTGACTTAATTCTTTGAGTCCACTAGGCTATGATCACATGTCATCTCAATGAGCCTAAGTAGAGCACTTAACAACAACACATGACTCATATAGATTATGGCTTTACTTGGACACCAGCACTATGCACCGAGCTCTCTACAGATGAGGTGGTGAGGAGGCAGTCTTCCTTGACTTGGGGTAGCATATGAGGGTAGTACTTCTAGGCGGAACCTCTCTTCTTCTTTTAGTGAAGGAAGTGCGTCTCAACTTGGTCTGGTTGCCATGAGGTCTAACGACGGGAGTTGTGGGTTGCAATAAAGCTTCAAAAGAGGGATAGTCTACTGGCTCAAGAGGAAAAACTCCTTGTATATATGCTGCACATGTATATGTTGTATAGATGCACTTGAAAAAAAATGCAAAAAGAAAAATAACTCCAAAAAAGTGGTGGGTCTGATAGAAAATGATAATCCCACCGGAGTATGTATATAGTGTGCAATAAGCAAAGCTTGGTTTCAAGATCCACCTGATGTAGCTTGCAGCAGGGAGACTTGGCTACACTGGTCAAGCTCCCAAGGGTACTTGGCTACACTGGCCTTGACCCATTCTCTTCTTCCTCCTCTTCTTGAGCCGGTTGAACTTGAACTTAGAAGGGAATACCCCGCTCCTCGAGGAAAGAGTGGCCAGATTGAGGTCATGGAGTTACCTTGTTAGGGAGGGTTGTCAAGTTGCCATTTCTGAGGTGGAGAGCTTAGACCTCACATTCACAGGACAAGAAAAGATTCATGGTCTTCAGGGTTTGTGATTGATGACTTGTTCTGATCTGGAGCATTGAGGAGTCTTGGTTATAGAATAGTGGATCTTGGAGGCTATTGAGTTTTAGACTTAAGTCCAAATAAGGTTCCGACACATTAATAATCCAAAGATCTGGTCGAGCTCCATACCTTAATTTAATGAAGGCAAGTTTAATAATCAACCTTGATCCATGTACATTCTCTTTTTCTTTTTCTTTCTTTCGTTTTCACTTCTTTTTCAAATAAGTGTTTGCTAAGGGACTAGCAAAGTTAAGTATATGGGGGTGATAAATACTCATTCATCACTCTTTATTCTTATATTTTAGCTACAAAAACCTTTGCAAATGCATGTATATAGTTGTAAATAGAAATAATTACCAAAAGCATGCATTGTGTAAAAATATATAATTAGCATGTTTTTGTGCAAAAATAAAAGAATAAAGATTAAAAAGAAAAAGAGGGAAATATTTAGAATAAATATTGAGCAACCTAACCCAAGGGAGGGCTCAGCATGGGCCTGACCGCATAAAAGCCAAAGTAGAGGGAGATAGGGGCTCATGTGTGTAAATATTTATGTAAATAAAATAAAAATATTTTCCTCACAAAAATAGATGCAAATTGGCTTGTAAATATTTGTATATTCCTAAATATAAAATCAAGATAAAAATTAAAAATTAAAAAGAAAATAAAAATATCATTCATGTACATGATCACCTTGTATATAGACCATCCCTACTTATTTATTTAGCTTTGTAAATAAATAAAATTAACCTCCAAAATTTTTGTAAATATTCTATATTATATGATGTAAATAAATAAAATAAATTGAAATAAAAACAAAATAAAAATAGCAAAATTAAAAACACAAAAATATATTGTAAATATACCATGTATATAGTTGTACATATGTATTTATTTCACCTATGTATATAAATAATAAAAATGAAATAAAAATGTCTTTTTATTCCTCATTTTATAATATAAATAAATAAAATATAAAATGGGAATAAAATTGTATAAAAATAACAATTAAAAAATCAAAAATTAAAATCCCATATAGTGTATATATACCTATATATAACCCTACTATGTATATACCTTATTTTTATTTCGAAAAATTAATTAAAAATCACTAAAAAATAGAAAAAATAAAATAAAAATATTTCATGTTTTAGCTTTTTACAAATTCGGCCGTTTTCCACCTGTTATTTCACTTCCAAATATTATCCACGTGGCCGATTCCTATTGGCCCTGGGGATGTTGACCGCCCGGTCAACTACCCCCCCCCCCAGGACCACTTCCCACGGGTCCTTAGCGGGTGACCCGTTTCTCGGATTTTTCCCGTCTAAACCCGATCGCCTACCACCTAAACCCCAGGTCCGACTCCTTAATGACATATCCGAGATCCTCGCCGGAGCTACCGCATTGGGATCCGCACGCTTCCACGCCCTACCCGCGCCTGTCTTCCCGGACCCTCACCCATACTTAAGCTGAGCTCCGCCACCTCCATTTCGCATCTTTGGCCATTCGATTCCACCCCCAGTGAGCTCCAGCGTGTACGTGAGAGTGACAGCTCGCGTCCTGTGCTGTTGAAGCGAGGAGAGGGAGCGAAACCACTGATCCGACGAAGCTTCACCGCCTTGCTCCGCCACCAGCAGGAGCCCGAGCCTCGGAGGGAGACGCTCCTCGAGGCAAAGACCCAGAGCATCCTTAGCTCATCCCTAGTCTCATCAGCCACCCAGGTAGTCCCTTAGCCTTTTCTTTTTCTTTGATTTCCATTTCGCCCAAATCGCTGCTCCGCCGTCTCCCGTCGATTCCGTTCGATTCCGACCACCATCCGACCATCGGGCTTCACCATAGCCATTGCCTCCTTCCCGCGCACCTTCTCCATATCACCATTCAACCCAGCTCGCACAGGAGCAGGGATTCGAGCTCCACCGTCCCCCCTTCGCCGGAGCTCGCCCACTTCGACCCTCCGTTCATCGTCACTCCGCCTAACCGGGTCGAGGCAGTTTGCCCTCGACCCAACAGTCTCCTGGTCTTCTTTGCAGGTACTCCCCAGCCCATCTGAGGGCTTGGGTCATTCGGGCCAGGAGCTTCGCCTCCGCCGACCTCGCCGGAGCTCCCCAGAGCTCGGCTGGGCCATCGGAGGACACTAGTAGCTACGGAACGTCATTGCGGAGCTTCTCCGATCTTCAGGTGCAGCAGAGGAGGTCAGGAGCGCGCACCTTGGGACGGCGAAGTTCGCCGACGAACTGTTTTTCCTCGACCCTCGTTCACCGTCCGATCAGACCTCCAGCTCCAGTTTGCATCTGGGCCGTCCGTTCAGGAGCAGTAGCCACCGTTTGATCTGAGGAGGATAGATCTGGACCGCCCGATGCTTGAGGGTTAGCCACATAGAGCCACCACCGTCCGATGCACCACGTGGTGTACCCCAGCCGTTGGATCGCTGCGAGGACCCCAGCCTTGGAGCGCCCGCTACTCATCACCGTTGATCACTCCACGTGGCTGTCCATCCTGCGGCCCACATTAATTAGGGTAAACTACCCTTAGGCCCTCCTGTTTATTTCATTTCACATTTAGTCATGTAATTACCTAGTGTAGTTGTTGAGTTTTTGGTACTTTTGCATTAAGGACCTCGCACTTTATTTTCCTTGCACTTATGCCCCTGTGCGTTGTATGGCACGTGCATCGACACGTGATTTTCTGGTTTATTTGCAATATAGGCCCTGTAGTTCTGGATGTTATCAGTTGAATGAAAGTTTTTGTTTATTTGCATTTATACCCCTGTGCGTGAAACATTTGAGCATGTGCATTTATTTTTGGGTATTTTGCAGATAAGCCCCTGGGCTTTTGGTACCTGTTACCAAATAGCCCTCGGGACTTATTTTTGTTACATTTGGGTCCCTAAGTGCCCCAGGCACGTGCATCGCACGTGTTTTGCTGGGTTAATTGCACCAGACCCCCCAGACTTCCGGGTATTTGCACATTGGTCCTTGTGCACAGTGCCCCCTCTTTATTTTTGAATAAAATAGCAAATTACCTCCAAATCCAACGAAAATTGGATACATGGCTCCTGCATAGTGTGAAATTTTCGAGGATTTTTGGAGACATTTCTGAGTTGATTTGATATTTTTTAAAAATTCAAAAACATCTAATTTTGCTACTGTCTAACTTTAAAAAACACAAAAAATATTAAATCATATCTAAAAATTACAAAAAATTATCTACTGTCTATTTTATTGTGCTTGATTTTCTAGCCAATTTTGGCTATTTTTCATTACTGAAAACCACTAAAAATTGAAAAACACTTAAAAACTCATAAAAATTCTAGTAAATAAATTAAAAATCCAAAAATAATAATCTAGGTGCCTAAATTTTCCTTGTTTTATTCTCTTCACAGGGAAATTACCTCCCAGCTAATTTGGGGCCTTTAGATATTTTATCTAGGCTCTTTTAGCTCGGCTGGACAGTACCTACAGTTTTAGTCACCTTTTGATTTTTAGAAAATTAAATAAATATCAGAAAAATCCAAAAAATTCACCAAAAACACTAAAAATTATAAAACACATAAAAATATTTTTGTTACAATTTTTGGTTGATTTTTGTTGCATTAAATAAATTGTTGAAGTGTGTTGTTTTCTTGATTTCTTTATTTTCTTAATTCTTAAAAATCCAAAAAAAAAATATAAAATAATTAAAAACCACCAAAAATACTTTCTTCTTTTATTTTATTCCCTTTTTGACTACTTCGTAGACCGAGAGGCCAACCCGTGCTCCTTGTGTTCGACCCTGGTCGCTATACCAGGTTAAACTAATAGCGAGACCGCTTTCGTATTTTGATTGATTTTCATCTATTTGGTGGTCTATTTTTCTTGATCGACACATTTGAGTGGCTGAGGTCGCAACAACCGATTAACTCCTTTACCTTAGTCGCTCGGTTTTTCGGGTCCATCAGTACTGATGCCACCTTGGATGATATAGATCCCTTGGAGTCAGAGTCTGACTGGGCAAATTGTAATGATTATATGCCAGACCTGATTTCCACTGAGCCTGCAGATCGGGAGGAGGTAGATGCCGAGCAGAGCAGAGACAGTTCATCAGGGCAGCCTTCTCCAGTTTCTGAGAGTGACAGAGAGTTTCAGTTCTCCCATGCAGATTTGGCAGCGTTCACGCAGACTTTTCAGAGGCCAGATCCACCAGCATCCAGTTGTCCATAGCTGAAGCCACTTCCTGCATCGTTGAAGTATAGGTTCCTTGCGGGTGAGCATGAGATGTACCCAGTCATTATCTCCGTCGATTTGACTGGAGAGCAGGAATCCCGTCTGATGGGGGTTCTTGAAAAGAACCGCAAAGCAATAGGATGGAGCGTGGCAGATCTCCAGGGGATAAGTCCTACCATGTGCTCCCACCATATCTATCTCAAGGATGAGGCAAAGCCGTCGCGTGAGTTCCAGCGGCGGCTGAACCCAAATCTGAGAGAGGTTGTCATGAAGGAGATATCGAAATGGTCAGCGCCGATTTTATCTACCCCATCTCCGACTCCAAGTGGGTCAGCCCTTTGCATGTGGTGCCCAAGAAGACGGGCATAACTACAGTGGTCTGTGAGTCTGGAGAGGAGATTGCTACACGGGTACCCACTTCTTGGCGGGTCTACGTTGACTACAGGAGACTCAACCAGGCCACCAAGAAGGATCATTTCCCCCTGCCCTTTATAGATCAGATCATTGAGAGACTGGTGGGGAAGAGACACTACTGTTTTCTGGATGGGTACTCGGGCTACAACCAGGTGGCCATCGCTCCCGAGGACCAGGACAAGACCACCTTTACCTGTCCCTTCGGCACATACGCCTTCCGACGCATGCCATTTGGGCTATGCAATGCCCCTGCGACCTTTCAGAGATGCATGTTGTCGATCTTTTTGGACATGGTAGGGGAGTGCTTGGAGGTCTTCATGGATGATTTCTCGGTTTACGGCGACAGATTCGACTCCTGTCTTGACTGCCTAGACCGAGTACTTCAACGATGTATAGAGGTTCACTTGGTGTTATCTTGGGAGAAGAGTCACTTCATGGTGACTCAAGGGACGGTGCTTGGCCACATCATCTCCAACAGGGGCATGGAGGTTGATCCGGCCAAGGTAGATGTCATTAGAAAACTCGCACCGCCGTCCAATTTGCGGTGGTTACGGTCATTCCTGGGGCACATCAGTTTCTACCGACGATTCATTCATGATTTCAATAGGATTGCCCGACCGTTGACTGACCTGCTGACGAAAGACACCGAGTTCCTTGTCGATGACAAGTGTCTTTCGTCGTTCGAGACTCTCAAGCAGTGTATTGTTGAGGCTCCTGTTCTCCAGCCGCCTGATTGGTCTCTCCCATTCGAGATCATGACGGATGCCTCCAATTTTGCCGTGGGGGCCGTGCTGGGACAGAGGAGGGATGGAGTTCCATTTGCTATCCACTACGCTAGCCGCACATTGGATTCTGCGCAGCGGAACTACACAGTCATAGAGAATGAGATACTAGCCGTAGTGTTCGCCCTAGATAAGTTCAGATCGTACATTATTGGATCTAGAGTGACCCTGATTACTGATCATACCGCCATCAGGTACCTCATGGCAAAGAAGGATGCCAAGGCCAGACTGACTAGATGGATCCTTCTACTCCAAGAGTTCGACATTGAGATCAAGGATAAGCCTGGAGTCAAGAATGTGGTGGCGGATCATCTCTCCCGACTAGAGCATCTTGAGGATTCTGAGCAGATTGACCCTATTTGTGAGACTTTCCCAGATGAGGCGATCCTTGATATCGCCGCTCTCCCGTGGTATGTCGATATTGTGAACTTTCTTTTTGCTAAGAAAGTTCCACAAGATTGGCCCAGGCAGAGGATTGAGACCTTCCTCGCGAAGGCCAAGTCCTACCACTGGGAGTATCCCATCCTTTACCACGAAGGAGGGGATAGCGTCTGGCATAGGTGCATTCCTCAGGAGGAGCACCATAGCGTCCTCACTTACTGCCACAAGCTTGAGGTAGGAGGACATCACTTTGGGAGGAGAACGGCACAGAAAGTGCTCCAATCTGGTCTGTGGCGGCCTACCCTCTTCAAGGACTCTGATGAGTTCGTGAAGAGGTGTACCGACTGTCAGAGGATGGACACTTGTGGACAGCGTGATATGATGCCGATGCAACCCATTCACTTCTGTGAGGTTTTTGACGCATGGGGCATCGATTTCATGGGTCCATTCCCTAAGAGTCAGGGATTTGAGTACATCTGTTGGCCGTGGATTATGTGAGTCGTTGGATTGAGGCCATCCCCGCCCGAACCGCTGATGCCAGGACAGTATGCAGATTTTTGAGGAAGCACATCATTATGCGGTTCGGGGTCCCTCGAGTGTTGATTTCTGATGGGGGGTCTCATTTCATCAACGACCAGGTGAAGGCCCTTGCTAGCGAGTTCGGCATAGACCATCGAGTTGCCACTCCATACCATCCACAGACGAATGGTCTAGCCGAGGTGTCGAACAGGAAGATCAAGACTATGTTGCAGAAAGTCGTCCGTCCTGACCGAAAGGATCGGTCACAGCTTTTGGACTCGGTCTTGTGGGCATATAGGACGTCTTTCAAGACACCTTTGGGCACATCTCCCTTTCGCCTCGTATATGGCAAGCCGTGCCATTTACCTGTTGAGATGAAACACAGGTCACTTTGGGCGGTCACGGATATTCTTATGGATCCAGATAGTGTAGGAAACCAGAGGAGGGCAGAGTTAGCAGCCTTGGAGGATCTTAGAGATACCGCCTTCTCAAACAGCCTACAATACAAGGAGAGAGTAAAGGAGTGGCATGATTCTCATATCAGCCACAAGCATTTTGAGCCTGGACAGAGAGTATGGCTGTTTGATGCTAGGCTTCGTCTATTTCCAGGGAAACTACAGAGCAAATGGAAGGGTCCATATCTAGTGAGAAAGGTACACAACAACGGTAGCATTGATATATCCGAGTTGTCTTCTGAGAGTACCTTCCGAGTGAACGGCCAGCGGCTCAAGCCATTTCTAGATCATGAGCCGCGGGTCGTTGATGTTGCCCCTATTCATTTTGCGTGAGATGTGGTCTCTTGAATCACATCTATTGCATCTCACGCCTGATTATCACTGTTCTTCTGACCTGTATAGATCCAGATGTCCATATCATTACATTCTTTAGTCCCACATCCCTTTCTTCATCTTTTGATTATGCTATACTTAGGGTGTACTTTACCCTAAAGTACAGGGGGGATGTAGGACCTTTGGGTATTTCTTTTGATTCTTTCTATCTCTGTTGTTGCTGCCTATACTTAGGGATATTTTACCCTAAGTATAGGGGGGTAGACCCTATACATTCGCCACTCGGTTTTCCCTTTGTGTACAACCTGATATACTTAGGATTATTTGATCCTAAGTATAGGGGAAAAGCCGAGATCCTCTTGATTTATATTCATTCATTCGTCTTTGTATATAGCCTTCCTTTTCACTTCCCTATACTAAGCACGAGTTATGTCTTCTTCATTGCTCTTGTGACTCTGAGGACATCGTTCGAGCTAAGTATAGGGGGGTGTGTATATATTTCATATATATTTTAGCCATAACTCGTACTTTGTGTGAGTGTGTTAATAAATAAAAATGGCTAAAAACCTAAAAACCACAAAAAATTAAAAATTTTTCCTGTAAATAATCATTCTTTTATTTGCACATACATAGCTAGTGTACAAAGTATTTTTGTAAAAATATTTTCAAAAACTTTTTGTGTAAAGTTTGTGTAAATATGTGTATATCAAAATTAGGTATATATTACAAAATTTTTCCAAAATGTTTTAAAAATCAAAAGTTTGCAAAAATCTTGTGTAAATTTGTATAAATATTTTGCAAAACTTGCATTCATGCATACATCCATGATTTCAAAATATTTTTCAAAATTTTTTGCATTTGTGTAAATATTGTGTAAATAGCATCTTTGTATATACTTGTATATAGTTTTTCCTGGATTATAGTTGACATCTAAACTAGCCTGGAATTAAATTGGGAAATGGAGCTTGATTAAGATCTTAATCCACCTAATTATAAGAGGAACCTTATAAGGCTTAGGGTTAAGGCTTTTCAGGTCCATGGTGACTTAATTCTTTGAGTACACTAGGCTATGATCACATGTCATCTCAATGAGCCTAAGTAGAGCACTTAACAACACACACATGACTCATATAGACAATGGCTTGACTTGGACACCGCACTTTGCACCGAGCTCTCTACAGATGAGGTGGTGAGGAGGCAGTCTTCCTTGACTTGGGGTAGCATATGAGGGTAGTACTTCTAGGCGGAACCTCTCTTCTTCTTTTAGTGAAGGAAGTGCGTCTCAACTTGGTCTGGTTGCCATGAGGTCTAACGACATGAGTTGTGGGTTGCAATAATGCTTCAAAAGAGGGATAGTCTACTGGCTCAAGAGGAAAAACTCCGTATATATATGCTGCACATGTATATGTTGTACAGATGCACTTGAAAAAAATGCAAAAAGAAAATAACTCCAAAAAAGTGGTGGATCTGATAGAAAATGATAATCCCACCGGAGTATGTATATAGTGCAATAAGCAAAGCTTGAGATTCATGTCCCACCTTATGTAGCTTGCAGCAGGGAGACTTAGCTTCACTGGTTGAGCTCCCAAGGATACATGGCTACACTGGCCATGGTCCATTCTCTTCTTCCCCCTCTTCTTGAGCCGATTGAACTTGAACTTAGAAGAGAATACCCCGCTCCTCGAGGAAAGAGTGGCCAGATTGGGGTCATAGAGTTACCTTGTTGGGGAGGGTTGTCAAGTTTCCACTAATGAGGTGGAGAGCTTATACTTCACATTCACAGGACAAGGAAAGACTCATAGTCTTCAGGGCTTGTGTTTGGTGACTTGTTCTGATCAGGATTGTTGAGGAGTCTTGATTATAGATTGGTGGAACTTAGAGGCTGTTGAGTTTTAAACTTAAGTCCAAATAAGGTTCCGACACATTAATAATCCAAAGATCTGATCGAGCTCCATAATTCAATTTAATGAAGGTAAGTTTAATATTCAACCTTGATCCATGTACATTCTCCTCTTTTTTTTTCTTTTTCTTTTTCACTTCTTTTTCAAATAAGTGTTTGCTAAGGGACTAGCAAAGTTAAGTATAGGGTGGTGATGAACACTCATTCATCACTCTTTATTCTTATATTTTAGCTACAAAAACCTTTGCAAATACATGTAGATATATGTAAATACAAATAATTACCAAAGTACATGCATTGTGTAAAAAACGAATAATTAGCATGTTTTGTGCAAAAATAAAAGAATAAAGAATTAAAAGAAAAAGAGAGAGATATTTAGAATAAATATTGAGCAACCTAATCCCAAGGGAGGGCTCAGCATGGGCCTGACCGCATAAAAGCCAAAGTAGAGAGAGATAAGGGAGCTCATGTGTAAATATAACTGGAAATATATTAAAAATATTTTTCTCTAAAAAATTAAAATAAAATTGGCTTGTATATATTTGTATATATTTGTAAATATAAAATCAAAATAAAAATAGAAAAATAACCTTCCTTATGCATATTCACCATGTACATAAGACCACACATATATTTATTTTACCTTGTAAATAAATAAATCAAAAGCCCATAAAACTTGTATATATTCTATATTTTATTATGTAAATAAATTAAATAAAAACCATAAAAACAAAATTAAATAAAAAGAACAAAACTAAAAACCAAAAGAAACATTATATATATACCATGTATATAAATGCATATACTTATTTATTTTACCCTTGTAAATAAATAATAAAAATAAAATAAAAATACATTTTTATTCCTAATTTTATGCTATAAATAAATAAAATACAAAATGGGAATAAAAATGTACAAAAATAATTAATTAAACATCAATATTGTATATATACCTATATATAGCACTATATTGTAAATACCTTATTTTTATTTCAAAAAAATAATTAAAGTCACAAAAAATAGTTTAAAATAAAATAAACATTTTTCATGTTTTATGTTTTCCTTAAATCAGCCATTTTCTATTTTAAAATGAATTTTCAAATCATTTCCACGTGGCCGCTTCTGACTGGTCCACGAGGGATGTTCACGCGTATAAAGCATCACCTCCTGCCGCATTTTCATGCATCTTTGGATAATTTCATTCCACCCCAGGACCTCCACAGCCACCGCCGGAGTGACAGCTTGCGAGTGGTCGTGTCGCAGCGAGGAAGGAGTGGATGGACCACTGATTCGGCGACTTCACGCCGCCGTGTGCCGCCCAGACGTGGTGCTCGAGCCTCGGGCGTCGACGGCCCTCGAGACTACGACCTGGAGCTTCCCCAGCTCTTCCCCAGTCGATCTCATCCAGTAGATAGTCCCGGTTCTTCCTTAGTTTCTCTAATTTAGCTTTTCACCCAAATCATCCGTCGCCGACGAACCCCGATTCCGACCACCTTAGCCCACCTTTCGATAATCGGAGTCGACCCACACCTTCACACTCCTCCCGTGCACCTTCTTCGCCCATTCATTCACCCCAGTTCGCACAGGAACTGGGAACCGAACTTCATCGTCGTCGCTCTGCCGGAGCTCGCTCGCCTTGACGTACCTTTCACCTCCACCACCGCTAACCGGGTCGAGGCACTTTGCCCTCGACCCAGGAGCTTGTTGCCGTGCTTTGCAGGTCATAGAGATCCCATCTGAGGGCTCGACGTTCTGGAGCAGCAGCTCACCCTCCGTCGGTGTCGTCTGAGCTCTCCGGAGCTCCATTGCGTCATCGGAGGAGCTCGTCAGACGCGGGAGGCCCAGGCGCTCCTTCTCCGATCACTAGCAGCCTGCGAGGAGGGTCACCGTGCGTGTACAGGGCCGGCGAAGTTCACCGGCCACTTGTTCTTCGTGCACCCTCCAGAGACATCCGATCCAGCCCTCCAGCTCTAGATCTTCATCGAGCCGTCCATTTGAGGAGCTGCAGCTGCCGTTTGATCTTCAGAGGGTGGATCTCGACCATCAGATCAGCGAGGTTTAGCCACGTCGCACAGGAGACGTCTGATCCTCCACGTGGCTAAACCTCCACCATCCGTTCTGAGCTGAGACCCTTCGCTCACCCACGTCGCGTCACAGCCTCCCGATCTTCTACATGGGGGGTTCCCAGCCGTCCGATCTGCGCCAAGGAGTCCTTTGCTTAGCAGTGCCTCTTCTCCACCGTCAGATCTCCATGTGGCATGCATCCGACCATCGGCATATAATAAAGGGGAAATTTCCCTTAGGCCCCTCTCTTTCTGATTTTACAAATTAGTCCTGTAAATATTTTAGACCGTTCATTTTATTTTGGTGTATTGGCATAGTGGACCTTGCTGTTTGTATTATTTGCACTTTTGCCCCTGTTTGTAGTAGTCACGTGCTTCGCCACATGTTTTATTGGGATATTTGCATGATTGGCCCTGTGTTTTCCGTGTGTTATTGATTGCATGTTTTAAAATAGGAATGACACTTTGGTCCTTCCAGGCCTGAGTCACGCGTATCGTGCGTGGGCCTTGGTGAAATTGCATTTTTGGCCCCCATTTTCCAGCCGTGTTATCTAAGGGGTCCAGGACTTTATTTTAATTGCATATAGGTCCCTGTGCACTGTGTTTTATTATTTGTTTTTAATAAAATAGCAAAACTACTCCGAATTTGATGAAAATTGGACACATGGCTCCTGCCATGGTATAAAATTTTCTCTAACTTTTGGAGACATTTTTTTACTCTTTTTACTATTTTTTAAAATTCAAAAACACGCATTTTTCTTACTGTCTAGTTTTAAAAATCACAAAAAATATTAAATCAATTTTAAAATTTACAAAAAATTATATATTGTCTGTGTTACTGTGTTTGATTTTCTGACCAATTTTGGTCATTTTTAGATTTATAAAACTTATAAAAATTGAAAAACATTGAAAACACCATAAAA
The DNA here is from genome assembly GCA_037367405.1 of Ottelia alismoides. Lineage (NCBI taxonomy): Eukaryota > Viridiplantae > Streptophyta > Magnoliopsida > Alismatales > Hydrocharitaceae > Ottelia > Ottelia alismoides. The sequence continues at coordinate 239,703 of JAZKJV010000804.1, forward strand.
TTCTAATAAATAATTGAAAAATTAAAAAGTAATAAAACCAGTGCCTAAATTTTCCTTGCATTTCACACTTTACAGGAAAATTACCTTCAGACCTTGATAGGGCCATTATCCATTTTAATTTGGCCCTCCAAGTCTGACTAGACAGCAACACCCTTTTCTTGTCTTGTTTTATTTTTATAAAACTCCATAAAAATCAGAAAAACCCCAAAAATTAACCAAAACATAAAAAATATAAAAAACATAAAAACATTTTTGTTTGAATTTTTGGATGTATTTTGAGTAGTTAAATAATTCATCCAAGTTGCTTGTTTATTGGTTTTCTTATTTTCTTTATTAATTTCAAAATCCAAAAAATATAAAAATATTAAAAATCCACCAAAAAAATATTTGTCTTTTATTTGTTTTTATTTTCTGACTACTTCCTAGGCTGCAAGACCATTACGTGCTCCCTGAGTCCGACCCTGGTCGCTATACCAGGCTAATCCAATAGTTAGGGCCACTATTGAGCTTCTTTGATTTTTACATTGTTTTGGTTTTCTGCTTTCCTTTTTCTTGTTGATCCGGATTTCTCGAGCGACTGAGGTCGCAATGACCTTAGTTATATTTCTTCACCTTTGTTGCGCGGATTTTCCGGTCTTCAATGATCCCTTCCATTCTAAGACACACGCTCGTAGCATATCCTCTATTGTCTGAATCGTACGTTCTGACTGACCATCTGTTTGTGGATGCTATGTTATACTCAAGCATAGTTGTGTATCTAAGGCTTTCATGTAGTTCTCCCAATAGTGTGAGGTGAATCGTGAATCTCGATCAGAAACTACTCCCTCGGAATACCATGGAGGCGAATCACATGTGTAATATATAACTCAGCAAGCTGGTATGGAGTGAAAGATAAGGTTATCGGAATAAAGTGTGCTACCTTTGTCAGACGATCTATTATAAACCAGATATTATCTTTACTACCAGTCGTTTGAGGTAATCCAGTAACAAAGTCCATGGAAATGCTATCTCATTTCCATTCAGGTATAGGGAGGGGTTGCAATAATCCTAATGGCTTTTGGTGTGAAGCCTTTACCTGCTGGAAAGTGAAACTTGAATTCACAAACTCAGCAACATCTTTCTTCATTCTCGGCCACCAAAAATATGAATGAAGATCCTTATACATCTTTGTAATTCCTGGATGAATAGATAATCTTGAGCAGTGTGCTTCACGTAAAATGTCTTTCCTTAGTTCAGGTGTGTTTGGTACACAAACTCTATGATGGTTATATAGTAACCCATTTTGTATCTGGAATCCCTCTATCTCATTCTTCTCAAGTAGTTGTCTTAAGTCTTTAAGGAGTAGATCATCCTCCTATCCTTTCTTTATTATATCCCAGATCTACGGTTTGTATCGGTGAGGAATAGTTATAGTATCGGCACTACTATCAAATGGTTTACATTCACTTAACGTTGATAGTAAACCCCAGAAGTGGATAGCACTCTCCAACCCAGGTGAATAAGTTCTTCTGCTAAGGGCATCTGCTACGACGTTCCCCTTACCCAGGAGGTAGGAGATAGTGCAATCATAGTCTTTCAACAACTCTAGCCACCGTCTCTGTCTCATATTGAGTTCCTTCTGATCAAATAGATATTTCAAACTTTTATGATCAGTGAAGATTTCAAAAGTAATACCATAGAGGTAATGTCTCCATATCTTTAAAGCAAAAACTACAACAGCTAATTCAAGGTCATGTGTTGGGTAGTTCTTTTCATGTGTCTTGAGCTGTCGTGCATACGCAACTACCTTACCATGTTGCATAAGAACTGCCCCAAGTCCTTCTTTAGACGCATCAGTGTACACTGTAAACCCTTCACTCCCAGAGGATAGAGTAAGGATGGGTGTAGATGTTAGGCATTCTTTCAGTGTTTGGAAACTAATTTCGCATGCATCTGACCATATAAATGGAACTTCCTTCTGGGTCAACCTAGTCATTGGCAATGATATTCGTGAAAAGTCCTTCATAAATCTTCTATAATATCCAGCTAATCCTAGAAAAGATCGTATTTTCTGTGACAGTCTTCGGGCGTTCCCAACTCATCACTGCACTAACCTTTATAGGATCAACTGATATGCCTTCTCTAGAAATAACATGGCCTAAGAAAGATACTTCAGATAGCCAGAAGTCACATTTGTTATATTTAGCATACAGTTTGTTCTTCCTTAGAGTTTCAAGTGCCTGCCTGAGATGATGTTCATGTAGATACTTATCCTTGGAGTAAATAAGCACATCATCAATAAATATTACCACAAAGTGATCTAAGAACTTTTTGAATACTCTATTCATGAGATCCATGAAAGCTGCTGGGGCATTTGTCAGTCCAAAAGGCATAACTAAGAATTCATAATGTCCATATCTAGTTCGAAAGGCTGTCTTGGGGATATCCGCATCTTTTATCTTCAACTGATGATATCCAGATCTTAAGTCAATCTTGGAATACACAGTCGAACCCTGTAACTGGTCAAACATATCATCTATCCTTGGTAGAGGATACTTATTCTTTATTGTCCTCTTGTTTAACTGTCTATAGTCAATGCACAACCGCATTGACCCATCCTTTTTCCCGACAAATAAGATAGGTGCACCCCATGGTGAAGTACTAGGACGAATGAATCCTTTATCTAACAGTTCTTGCAACTGTACCTTTAACTCTCGTAACTCAGTCGGTGCCATCCTATACGGATGGATAGAGATAGGCTGAGTATCAGGTATGACGGATTTCAAATTCAATCTCTCGCTCATGTGGTAATCCTAGTAGTTCCTCTAGAAATACATCAGGAAACTCGCACACTATAGGCACATCTTCTATCATTCTTTCTGACCCTAATGTAGTGGATACATAAGCTAAATAGACTTGGCACCCTTGTTCTAACAGTTGTTGAGCCTTTAAAGTAGATATGTACTTGACAACATCACTGGATGTCTTTCCAATAAATTGGAACTCTATCGAGTTAGGAATGTGAAAAGTTACTGTCTTCTGGAAACAATCAAGGCATGCATGATGCCTTTCTAGTCAATCCATCCCAAGAATGAGATCAAAATAATTCATTTCGATAAGTAGCATATAAGCAGGTGAGTGATGTCCTGCAATCTGTCCCACACCATTGTCTAAGATCTTCTTGAATTATAATTGACCTCCTAGTTCCAACTGAGATAATGATTTTGTGCTTATATCGAAATCTTATCCTTACAATGGGAATCAAATATTCTTCTTCTTCTTCTTCTTTGTTTTGGTGTTCCTACGAAGTGTCTCCTCCACTGCTCCTCTAAATGGAGTAGGAGAAACCAAATTCTATGGACCGATGGTATTAAGACTCTTTCTTATGAGGATGAATAGAACCCTCAACTCTATTATCTGCAGGTCTGGATGACTTTGATCTCTCATAGTGGTCGAGTTTTCGCTCTAGTGCCTATTACCTTTGACCCATCTCATGGGTCATCACTACCATAGTCGCTAATTTCCTAAACACGTCTTGGTCTATCATGATCTTACGATGAATCAAGATTAAAGGTTAGATCATATATATCTTAGCATGATGTACATAAGCGACAATGACTTGTGAATGGTACTGCAGTCAGTTTGTTAAGATCAAAGGATCTTAATACAACCTTAGTTTTTTGAATACCGCTCATAGTTGTTAATTACCAAATAAATTACCGGAGTAAACTGGCTCTGATACCAATCTGTAGCGATCCCAATTCTGGGCCGTCGGATCCTCCCATAACCGGATCTGGTTACTCAACAATAATTTATTCAGCAATCACAACTAACATTCAGAAACAGACTACAAATAAAGTATATTCAGAAGAAAGTATTTCAGCACTTTTCCATTTACAAAATAAAGTCTAGATGATACATTGTCCCACTATAACCATTTACATGTACATCAGCTTGAAAGGAAAATATAAAAAAGATTACTAACTACCTTACAAAGTAAAGCTACTGTGGCTTGCTGGATGTCTACTAAGGTCCTTGCATTGGCTCATCGATACATGTTGGTTTTTCCATAAATCATAGGATATAAATTAGCGAATGCTAAGTAACGAAGAAGGGAAAAGCAAACAAATGGGTAATTTTTCAAAACTTGTTATCAAAAAAGTTTCATTCTTTCTCATTAATTTAAGTTCTATTCCTTTCTATTCCACATCAGGGATTAGTCCAGGGAATTACCTCACCATTATAAGGACTACGAAGCTGTGGACACTTCAGGATTGGAGATTGCGTTGATCTTGGTAAGCTTATGCCCACACACGTCGCCTCAACCAATCTCCAATACTATCCTGAAAATTTTCTTTTATTTTATTAAATATGGTCTCAACCCTCAGCCCGGAAAACAAATGAACACACCGTCCTCGAGGACTCGGTTGCTTAAAACCTCAGGCTAATATTTTTTTCATATAACCTAGCAGCTTTAAATACATATTATCGTGACCCAGTTGCTATTGAACCACCCGTGCCTCCACATGGCACGACCACATCTTCCGTCGTTCAACCCGAAGATATTGGCTTCCGGTACCACGCGTTGCAAAAAATTCATTTTGTACGCACTTATCATAACAGGGCAAACCGTGTACGCAAATACTGTTCCTTCCAACAATCCTACAGGTTGCATGCCCGACCTGTAGTTCTACTCCCAGTCATCCTTAATGTGACACATGATCCTTTCAGGATCGAACTCAAACCACATTAATTCCCATGATGTAATTCTTTCGTTAAGCCTTCGATTTGCATAATCAACAATACTTAGTATAGACTCACATATATATTATTCATATGCATATATATACTCGTATTTATGCCTATTTTAACTCCCAAACCCTAACTTTCAAAGCCACCGCATCGATTTGATGCTTAATCCTTATTTTAGTAGGAATCACAAAGCAACTATTCAGACTTTATCAAAAATAGCTAAAATTAGGGTTCTTTATAGCACATAATATAAAATCAAGAATTTTCATAATTTCGTATGAAAACCCAACATCAAAAGGAAGGATTTCGTTACCTAATCGAGCTCTCTCTCATGTATGTAAGGCTTTATCATGTTTCGTTTTTAGAAAGGATGTTTTAAGGCTCCTGAAAAGATCAAATTTCATTTTTGTATCAAAAACTCTAAGAACATGTTAAGAACGCGAATAACAAATGAAGAACACGAATAACTCGAAGAACACGAAGAACGCCAAGAACATATTTTCTCTTGAAATTTCAGCAGAGCTTCCCCTTATACGGGGTGATATTTCTTAGGAAAATTCGGCAAAGTTTCCCCTTATATCGGGACATATTTCTCAGAAAATTTTGGTAGAGTTTCCCCTTGTATCCGGACATATTTCTCGGAAAATTTGGCAGAATTTCCCCTTATATCGGGACATATTTCTTAGAAAATTTCGACAGAGCTTCCTCTATAAAATCAATCACGAGGAAAACAACAACAAAACTGAAAGAATATACTCAAACAACAAGAGATGAAGAATCGGTAGACACCACACATCTTAGGTGAGTGAATGTGTGACGAATCAAAGGGTTCACTGACGTGCATAGCCGCCTGCACCTAAGTAGGGTATTACACAGATTTCTTCATCAAAATAACTGTAAAAATATAATTGAAAGAATAGAAACATAAGCGATGGAGAATCGGTAGATACCACTGCCTTAGATGAGTTAATGTGTGACGAATCACAGGATTCACTGACGTGCATAGCCGCCCGTACCTAAGTAGGGTGTTACACAGATTTCTCCTCGAACCAAAACAGAAAACGAATCGGAAAGAAAGTTGAATCAAGAACAAAGCTGGGAAGAAAAGAGGATGAATTGAAATCCTAGCTTATGAAACAAACTAAGAGAGGATCATACCTTTCTCCTCCTCGTTCTCCCGACAGCGCTTCGCTAGCGCTCCTCCCCTCGCCTCTCATTCTTCCTCCCGACCTCTCGACCCTATCCCCTTGGGGTGGTGGTGGTAGTGGAAATCGTAGAGAATGAATGGGTAGGGGGTCTATTTATAGGCTCCAGAAAACACTAACCATGGTTAGAAAACCATGGTTTAGACCTTAACCATGGTTTATCAGCCCATGGTTTTGGCCCATGGTTTTGGCCAAAACCTATCCCAACTTTGGGGCTTAAGTTAGAACATTCCAGATTATTCTAGATTCGCTAATGATGCTTAATTAACACTAATCGTGATTAACTTTCACTAATCACGATTTAATTTCGCGGTTTACGCTTATCTTTTGCTAACTATTGATTAGTGTTGTTAATGATCATTAGTGGTTTTCAATCCATCATTAGTTTCTTTAATCAGATTTAATTAGTCTTAATGGCAGTCATTATGGGTTAATGACTTCTTAACCATCCTTACTTCTCGTTCTTCCGAAAATCATAACAAATCGAAACGAAGTCCGATTCACACGAAACAAATTCCGTTGGTTTTCTCTTGACGAGCCGGATCTTATTATATAGGATCTGAGATATGCCAAGTTCAAGGCTTTACACGAGCTGTCAGATCCTTGTTGGATGAGTGGCGAGCAGATGCTGTTTGTTTGCAAGAGACAAAGATAGAAGTTTGGGACCTTCCTCGATGGAGATCTTTATTCGGGGCTAGACTTTTACAGTTCAGAATGGTGGCCTCTAACGGTGCGTCAGGAGGCATCCTTGTTGGTTGGAGTCGAGTGATTTGGTGGAGGGCCAACACTCGTTATCAGTGGCACTGACGTGCAAGAACGATGGTGTTCGGTTTCTTCTGTCTACAGTTTATGAGCCTTTAGGTGCGCATGCTAGATCAAACCTATGGGAATATCTCTCTCTGATTCGGGAACGCTATGGAGACCTTCCTTGGCTCATTGGTGGTAATTTCAATGTCACCCTTTTCTCTTCAGATCGGCCTCGGGATCGAGGGGGGTTGGATCCTGTCTCACTGCATTCAGAGATTTTGTTGAGGAGTTCTCTATGGAAGTGTTTGATGCTTCGAATTCCCATTTTACTTAGCGGAATACCTCTTCAAGATCTAGGTTGGATCGGTTTTGTGTTCGATGGAGCTACTTGAAGCTTTCCCGTGGCGTTTTCTAGGTCCCTACCGTGAAGTCACTCAGATCACACGCCTATCTGTTGGGACTCGGGTGAGTCAGTTTGTTTCGGTAGCATGTTCCGGTTCGAGCGCTCATGACTCCTGGAGGAAGATATCAAGGATCATATTATTCAGTGCTGGAGGGGAGTTGGATCATCTGGGTCAGCGTCGGGGCACATGGCATCTTGGTTGAGGGTGCTTCAGTTGATGTTGGTGAACCTTCGAAGGGAGATTAGAATGCAGCAGAGTGAAAGAAGGGACCGTGCCCAGGCTGAAGTGGCTTGGTTGGACAGACTTGATGATGACATGGATCTTTCTGAGGAGGAGAAATTGATGAGATTGGGATATCAGGGTGTGCTTCTAGAGAGGACAATAAAAGAGAGGTAGATTGGAGACGACGGTCAAGCAAAACTGGTTGAAGGAGGGCGATGCGAATACGAGATTTTTTCATGCGATGGCAAATGGCAGGAGGCGGCGAAATTTGATCCACTCTTTGGAGATTAGGGGAATGCATGTGGAAGGAGAAAGGTAAATCGAGGTTGCGGTTGTTGAGCATTTCATGGAGGTGAGTAGGAGGGACCATCCTAGTGGGGTTTGTTGGCATGATAGAGAAGTGCCTCAACTTTCGGAGGCTCAGGCATCGCAGTTGGTTTGCCCTTTCACACTTCAGGAGGTCCGTGATCAGTTTTTGATCTAAATGCAGATGGTTCTCTAGGACAGATGGGTTTCCTGTATTCTTCTTTCGTGAGTTCTGGGACTTTATGGGCCAAGATGTGTTAGCTGTTGTTGAGGAGCTCAGAGGAGAGAATCATGGCTTTGATCGACTAAATCGATCTTTAATCTTCCTTTTACCCAAGAGAGAGATGGCGGCGCGAATGGAGGACTTCAGACCTATTGCCCTTTTAAATGCCATCTATATCATTGTTGCGAAGGTTCTTGCAAACAGGCTACGTATTGTTTTGGATGACATTATTAGTAGCTCACAGACAGCTTTTGTTCATGGTAGACATATGATGGATGGTGTGGTCATTGCCTCGGAGATTGTTGCTGATTGGAAGAGGAGGAATGCCAAAGGTGCTGTTTGAAAAGATTACTTTTCCAAAGCGTATGATTGTGTTAGTTGGAAGTTCATCTGGGCATCAGCATCTCTTTCCATACGTGATTTCCCGGATGAGTGGATCTCTTGGATGAAGAGGTGTGTGACGACGACCTCTTGCTCAGTGCTGGTTAATGGTAGGCAGGAGAGGGAGGGGGGCTTTTTTCAGTCGCAAAGGGGGGTTAGGCAGGGTTGCCCACTTGCCCCTCTCTTATTTTTTATTGTAGCAGATGCGTTGTCGAGGATGGCTACTCGTACGGTGGAGGGAGGTTTCATTCAGGGCTACAAACTTCAGAATTTGTCAATCCCGATCTTGCAATATGCAGATGACACGATTTTATTTTTGGAGGGTGGAGCACGCGAGGCTGAGGGCATTGCTACAATTTTGGAGCTGTTTGGTGTTGTTTCAGTGTTGAAGCTCAATGAGGAGAAGTCAGTGTTTGATCCCTTCGGTCTCAAGGAGGGGGAGATCGAGGCTTGTAGGTCGCAACTTCGTTCAAGGCGTGGGACTCTCCCGATCACTTATTAGGGGTTACCTATGGTGGATTGTCGTTTAAAGCAATCGGATTGGATGCCTGTGATTGAGAGACTTGAGAACAAGCTTGCGGGTTGGCGCGCTTCTTGTCTATCACGTGGTGGACACTTGA